>JAWQFJ010001972.1:137500-170000 GCA_034096865.1 Theodoxus fluviatilis | reverse complement strand
TCGTACATTTTCAGAGAAAGATATACTTGAATACTCATACACGAATGTAGTTACAAATGAATACATTTGTAAGAGATTAAAAGCTGATAATGTAGATTTTTTTTACAGATAATCCCATCCCACTTGTGACCCTTAAATAAAAATAACTCATATTCTGGCTCCCTTTAGTTACTGACAACACCGAATCTGTCGTCTGTGAATTTCTCCTACACTCAATGCAGCAGACTGCTCTGAACTCTACAACTTGATTTATTTTTTATTTTATTTTTTATTTTTATTTTTTTGGGGGGTGTTCCTTGTGTACTGCGGTCTGACATAAGTGAACTGAAAGAACGAAATGGTGTTGACTGAGGTTACAATTTCTGTTGTTGACTCCTCACTGGAGTCACCATTGCGGCACAGGTTAGTCCTCTGCCGTTACGTGCCTTGAAGAAAACTGTCCTTATAGCAGTGGTCACGATGACACGCATGGAGACATACTGCTGCTGACAGCGCAAATGACATCAGTGATGACGATGATGACAGCGACGATGACGACAGCAACGACGACGGCGGCGACTTGCCAGCGACAAGCATGACACTGGAGAGTCATTGCACGAATGCGTGCACGCAATGCGTTCTTTCCCATCATATTCCAGAGTTTTCCACGGACGGCAGCCGTGCCTGCTCGTGTCGGACCCTGACGTCATCAAGCAGATCTTCGTGAAGGAGTTTAGCAAGTTTCCCAACAGGAACGTAAGTCAGCCCAGCAGGAACGTAAGTCAGCCCAGCAGGGACGTAAGTCAGCCCAGCAGGAACGTAAGTCAGCCCAGCAGGGACGTAAGTCAGCCCAGCAGGAACGTAAGTCAGCCCAGCAGGAACGTAAGTCAGCCCAGCAGGAACGTAAGTCAGCCCAGCAGGAACGTAAGTCAGCCCAGCAGGAACGTAAGTCAGCCCAGCAGGAACGTAAGTCAGCCCAGCAGGGACGTAAGTCAGCCCAGCAGGAACGTAAGTCAGCCCAGCAGGGACGTAAGTCAGCCCAGCAGGGACGTAAGTCAGCCCAGCAGGAACGTAAGTCAGCCCAGCAGGGACGTAAGTCAGCCCAGCAGGGACGTAAGTCAGCCCAGCAGGAACGTAAGTCAGCCCAGCAGGAACGTAAGTCAGCCCAGCAGGAACGTAAGTCAGCCCAGCAGGGACGTAAGTCAGCCCAGCAGGGACGTAAGTCAGCCCAGCAGGGACGTAAGTCAGCCCAGCAGGGACGTAAGTCAGCCCAGCAGGGACGTAAGTCAGCCCAGCAGGGACGTAAGTCAGCCCAGCAGGGACGTAAGTCAGCCCAGCAGGAACGTAAGTCAGCCCAGCAGGAACGTAAGTCAGCCCAGCAGGGACGTAAGTCAGCCCAGCAGGAACGTAAGTCAGCCCAGCAGGAACGTAAGTCAGCCCAGCAGGGACGTAAGTCAGCCCAGCAGGGACGTAAGTCAGCCCAGCAGGGACGTAAGTCAGCCCAGCAGGAACGTAAGTCAGCCCAGCAGGAACGTAAGTCAGCCCAGCAGGGACGTAAGTCAGCCCAGCAGGGACGTAAGTCAGCCCAGCAGGAACGTAAGTCAGCCCAGCAGGAACGTAAGTCAGCCCAGCAGGAACGTAAGTCAGCCCAGCAGGGACGTAAGTCAGCCCAGCAGGGACGTAAGTCAGCCCAGCAGGGACGTAAGTCAGCCCAGCAGGAACGTAAGTCAGCCCAGCAGGAACGTAAGTCAGCCCAGCAGGGACGTAAGTCAGCCCAGCAGGAACGTAAGTCAGCCCAGCAGGAACGTAAGTCAGCCCAGCAGGAACGTAAGTCAGCCCAGCAGGGACGTAATTCAGCCCAGCAGGGACGTAAGTCAGCCCAGCAGGAACGTAAGTCAGCCCAGCAGGAACGTAAGTCAGCCCAGCAGGAACGTAAGTCAGCCCAGCAGGAACGTAAGTCAGCCCAGCAGGAACGTAAGTCAGCCCAGCAGGAACGTAAGTCAGTCCAGCAGGAACGTAAGTCAGCCCAGCAGGAACGTAAGTCAGTCCAGCAGGAACGTAAGTCAGCCCAGCAGGAACGTAAGTCAGCCCAGCAGGGACGTAAGTCAGCCCAGCAGGGACGTAAGTCAGCCCAGCAGGAACGTAAGTCAGCCCAGCAGGAACGTAAGTCAGCCCAGCAGGGACGTAAGTCAGCCCAGCAGGAACGTAAGTCAGCCCATCAGGAACGTAAGTCAGCCCAGCAGGGACGTAAGTCAGCCCAGCAGGAACGTAAGTCAGCCCAGCAGGGACGTAAGTCAGCCCAGCAGGAACGTAAGTCAGCCCAGCAGGAACGTAAGTCAGCCCAGCAGGAACGTAAGTCAGCCCAGCAGGAACGTAAGTCAGCCCAGCAGGAACGTAAGTCAGCCCAGCAGGGACGTAAGTCAGCCCAGCAGGGACGTAAGTCAGCCCAGCAGGAACGTAAGTCAGCCCAGCAGGAACGTAAGTCAGCCCAACAGGAACGTAAGTCAGCCCAGCAGGAACGTAAGTCAGCCCAACAGGGCGTTTCCAACTGACACGTAGCTTGCAAAGCTCGAACACACTCCATCAAATGAAAGCATAATTTATTCAACGACTCTTGTCTTCGTAAGCTAAAACCCTCCGCGGGTTGGGGCTAAGAAGATGCCTGCCATGTCTACCTGCGCGCGTCACGAAAGGCGAATAACTAGGGGAATTGAAGTTTGTCTCGCCCCTGCCCTAAATAGCTGTAGTGATATTGTAGTCAATGGCCTTACATAGCCTGCAAAGGCTGATAGGCCATACAACTTCCTTACTTCCTTCGTCACTTCCTTCCTTCCTCCCCCCTTTCCTGCATTGTCTCGTTCGTTCAATTATATATATGTATATATATATATATATATATATAATATATATATATATATATAATATATATATATATATATATATATATATGTATACATACACACATTTCTGCCAGGGTGGTTATGTTTTTGGTCAATTCGTTCATTCGTTAGTTCGTTATTATTTTGGCAAAATAACCACAGAACAATTCAAAACGGATTCTGATTAAATTTGCTACGAAGTCAGTGTTTCATGCAAGGAACAATCCATTAAATTTAGGAGCTTATCTGTTCTTGAATTACAACCATAAAGAGAAATGTTATCCCCTACAGGCTAAAGCCCAATGCAGTGCTATAATCGCAAGGCAGCCTATTTTTTAGCCTCCCCCAGTTATGAAAGAAATGTTTTGACTTGTTCTTTGTACCATTAATAAAGTTAACTGGAGACTTTGTAGATTTACTTTTCATTGCATACTGTACAAAGCCTTCCAGCGCAGATTTTGGTTGAAAATTCACCAGAATATAGTGTTTTCTTTCGTGATGATCAGACAGACATGCCTATCCGATCTGACGCTGCCACAATTTATCCACATGCTGTATCATTGTTTGCAATAATTATTGAACGTTGACTTGGAGTGGGCCAGACGTCTTATCAATGAACCGTTCTCTCTCTCTCTCTCTCTCTCTCTCTCTCTCTCTCTCTCTCTCTCTCTCTCTCTCTCTCTCTCTCTCTCTCTCTCTCTCTCTCTCTCTCTCTCTCTCTCTCTCCCTCTCTCTCCCTCTCTCTCAAACTGTGTTATGTATAGAAAAAAGGCAAGCATTGTTCACGGCGCTTCGAGCAACGCAACGCTATTCGCTTCTCGCCGCGCGGCGCTCCGAGCGATGCAACGCTAATCGCTTCTCGCCGCGCGGCGCTCCGAGCAATGCAACGCTAATCGCTGCTCGTAGCGCGGGCGGCTGCAACTACGCAGGCTGACGATTTCTAAACAGAGCATCCGTCGTTCGTAGCAAAATAATAAAAGGTAGATGAATGACTGTCCAAACAAATGCAAACAGCTATGCTGATAAGAAGTTTGAAGGGATATTAGGTGGCTAGTGTCGCGCGAATACTCACAGGATTTTGCACACTTTCGGACTAGCCACCTGTTCTCGCTTCAAACTTGTTATCAGCATAACTGTTTGCAATTTAGTGGGACACGCATTCTATGTTTTGGCTGTGATCTCTCAGTATGTTGTTATCTCACTTGATAGAAAACTATGAGCTGCTCTCCAACAGTCCTCTCCGGCAATTGACTAGTCCACAGAGTAAGCTCACTGCACTTGATCGAGAGCGAGCTCACAACTGCGTAACTGAAACAGTGAGGCCTAGGCCACTGGCTGATTATGAGTCCCCTGTCCCGATTCAATCTTGAGTCTCTCGGCCACGATGTGGATGGTCTTCTTTAAGCTGCTGAATTCACTGGAATACTGAAGACTATGTATGCTCAAGTTTAATCATATGTCTGGTGGGACTGGACATTTTCAGACTTCTTCAAATGCCCAGGAGGCGTGGAACATGGAACCTTGGAGAGCCAGGTAATATTGGCTTTCTATATGAACTCGGTTGCTGACCACGTCCGCAGGTACAGTAAATATAGCGTCCACCTTCTGCTGGGAACGAGAGAACTTTACTTCCTCTTATTTGCAGATGACTTAGTTCTACTCTCTCTCTACCACTCTCTTTGGTCTACAAAATCAACTTGATAACTTGAGCAATGTGTCCCAGTCATTATTTCTCAAACTCAACATAGGAAAAACAAAGGTTCTCGTTTTTCTTAAGGATGGTCGCCTAGCGAAAGGTAAAAAATGGTCTCTTGACAACAGGACTCTTGAAGTCAATAAGTATAAATATCTAGATTTTTGTCTTTTCCACCAAGTTATTTATGAACATGTATACTGATGATGAACTATCCACAAAAGGAAGCAGAAGTCTGCCCAAATTTTGAAGACTATGTGGAGCCTACACACCTATGACCAAAAAGTGTTTTTGAAGCTTTTCGACTCGCAGGTACAGTCGACTGAATGGCTTCGGGATATGGGGCCTGGGTAATGCAGACAATATAGAGAAGGCTCTTGCATTCACCTGCAAGAGGCTTTTCGTTTTCCACGGACACCAAAGAACATGGTGTAAGGGGATCTTTGGAGACACCCTCTATTTCGCATAGTACTAAGGCAGTAAACTACTGGCTCAGGCTTTCAACTATGCCATCTACAAGACTATCAAAACAGGCATACTAAAAAATTACACATGATCTAACTGGGTGGAACATACTAGAAACTGTATAGGTCTGGCTTCTCCTTCGCATGGCTAAACGAGGGGTAAAAAATAATTAGTCCTTTCTGAAGCATTATAAACAGGGGCTACAAAACAGTTTTTACCAATAATGGCACCAAAATTGCTAGATATCACTGGCACTTATCCTTTAAAGATCACGTTGGTACAGAAGATTATATATTTAATCTTACTGTAAACGGAAAATTCCGGGATGGTGTTGTGCGTTTTCGCTTCGCAATCAATGATCTGCAGTCAAACTAGTATACTAACCGACAGTACCTGGATGCTAAGTGCGCTTTTTGTGCAGCTGATGAAAATGAGGAGCGTTTCTTCTTATTTTGCCCAATCTATAATGAACGTAAGAAAATATATGTGAAACTGTATTTGAATAGTTACACCCAAACGGGATGTATGCATTTGATGGAGGGATCAGATTAAAGGTTAACTAGAGACAGCAATGTTCATACATCACGCGTTAACTCTCAGAGAGAAGCTCACGGGCAGGAGCAAACTACCTCGGATTGACCTTTGATTGTCCATCAAATAATCAGATAACTTGGTCCACTATTTGCTTTGTTTTTATGTCCCGTTTCGGGCGGCTGGCCTAAATAAAAAGAAATTGAGTTTGAGTTCGAGCTGAATGGCCTTCTTAACACCATCCTCGAGCCATCTGTGCTCCATGCTCAGAATTCCAACTTCCTTCCTCTCAGAATGTTAAACTCCATCCATCCATCCATCCATCCATCCATCCATCCATCCATCCATCCATCCATCCATCCATCCATCCATCCATCCATCCATCCATCCATCCATCCATCCTCTCAGAATGATGGTTTGTGCACAGCAGATGGGCGTCGACTGGGGAAGACTCTCGGTCGTATTCCATCATCACTCCATTACTGCTTGCAGAAAATGGTGCCCACTGGCTCCGAGATGCGGAACAATTCGGCGGAGACCCTTGACGACGACTGGAAGTACCAGCGCAGTTGCATCAGTCCCACTTTTTCCTCCTCCAGGCTGCGGGAGGTAGGTGTCACGTGAAAAAGTTGCGCCGTAAATAGACGTCGCTATAGTACTTTTAATTGTGAGATATTAATAAATGGGAGGGTCACGTGAAAAAAAAGTAGCATCGTTTAAAAAAGGTCGCTTGAGCAATTCAGTTGGACGATATTAATAAATGCGAAGACTTTTGGCGCCAAAAATGGTTTTTCATTTCTGACTGGATTCCACAGAATGTCGTTGAACCATTCATTCCCTATACAACCATAAGGGTTAAGGTACAATTCAAGTGTGAAAGAACCACAATACATTCATGGTGTGAAAATGGTCACACGATCGCAGGATCTCAAGATTGACAAATTGCCCGAAATTGACGCTTTCTCTCAGTGCCCACTGCTGCATCTCAGTGCTTATTGCTGCATCTCTGTACTCATTGCTGCATCTCGGTGCTTATTGCTGCATCTCTGTACTCATTGCTGCATCTCTGTACTCATTGCTGCATCTCGGTGCTTATTGCTGCATCTCGGTGCTTATTGCTGCATCTCGGTGCTTATTGCTGCATCTCTGTACTCATTGCTGCATCTCGGTGCTTATTGCTGCATCTCTGTACTCATTGCTGCATCTCTGTACTCATTGCTGCATTTCTGTACTCATTGCTGCAGATGATGCCGCTCCTTCAGAGCTGTGTGGACAAGCTAGTGGGTCACCTGAAGCAAGCCAGCAGCGACGGAGCCTCCATCGACATCTGCCAGTAGGTCATCAGCCCCAGACAGATATGCACGCGTGATTGCAGTTTGTGCGCGTGCATTATTGTACATTGAGTGCGCGCGTGATTGAAATTTCTGCAAGAGTGCATGACCGCACCTTGTGTGCGCGCGGGATTGCAATTTGTGTGCATGCATGACTGCACTTTGTGCGTGCATAAGGTTGTAATGTGTGTGTGTGGTGTCTTCAGGTTCGCGGCCCCATACGCCATGGACGCCTTGGCCGGCACGCTGTTTGGAGTGGACGCCGACACCATGGGAGAGCCCCAGAACGACTTCGCACGCTTCGCTCGTCGCGCCACCACCTTCTCCTTCTCCATGCCCCTCATCACCATTTCCCGTCAGTATGCCCCTCATTTCCCGTCAGTATGTCCCTCATTTCCCGTCAGTATGCCCCTCATTTCCCGTCAGTATGCCCCTCATTTCCCGTCAGTATGCCCCTCATTTCCCGTCAGTATGTCCCTCATTTCCCGTCAGTATGCCCCTCATTTTCCGTCAGTATGCCCCTCATTTGCCGTCAGTATGCCCCTCATTTGCCGTCAGTATGCCCCTCATTTGCCGTCAGTATGCCTCTCATTTCCCGTCAGTATGCCCCTCATTTCCCGTCAGTATGCCCCTCATTTCCCGTCAGTATGCCCCTCATTTTCAGTCAGTATGCCCCTCATTTCCCGTCAGTATGCCCCTCATTTTCCGTCACTTTGCCCCTCATTTCCCGTCAGTATGCCTCTCGTTTTCTGTCACTATGTCCCTCATTTCCCGTCAGTATGCCCCTCCTTTTCCGTCAGTATGCCCCTCATTTCCCGTCAGTATGCCTCTCATTTTCCGTCACTTTGTCCCTCATTTTCCGTCAGTATGCCCCTCATTTTCCGTCACTTTGCCCCTCATTTTCCGTCAGTATGCCCCTCATTTCCCGTCAGTATGCCCCTCATTTTCAGTCAGTATGCCCCTCATTTCCCGTCACTATGTCCCTCATTTTCCGTCAGTATGCCACTCATTTCCCGTCACTATGTCCCTCATTTCCCGTCAGTATGCCCCTCATTTCCCGTCAGTATGTCTCTCGTTTTCTGTCACTATGTCCCTCATTTCCCGTCAGTATGCCACTCATTTCCCGTCAGTATGCCCCTCATTTTCAGTCAGTATGCCCCTCATTTCCCGTCACTATGTCCCTCATTTTCCGTCAGTATGCCACTCATTTCCCGTCACTATGTCCCTCATTTCCCGTCAGTATGCCCCTCATTTCCCGTCAGTATGCCCCTCATTTCCCGTCAGTATGTCCCTCATTTCCCGTCAGTATGCCCCTCGTTTTCTGTCACTATGTCCCTCATTTTGTGTCACTGTGCTCGTTTTCCGTCAGTATGGCCCTGATTCTGTGTGGGTGTACCCCTCATTTCCCATCACTACGCCTCTCATTCCTGTCATTATGCCCTGATTTTGTGTCAGTGTGCTTCTCATTTACTGACAGTGTGACCCCCATTTCCCGTCAATACATCCCTCATCAGCATTTCTTGTCAGTGTTACCCCCATTTCCCGTCAACACATCCCTCGTCACCATTTCCCGTCAGCATGCCCCTCATTTTCCGTCAGTATGCCCCTCATTTCCCGTCAGTATGCCCCTCATTTTCCGTCAGTATGTCCCTCATTTCCCGTCAGTATGTCCCTCATTTCCCGTCAATACATCCCTCATCACCATTTCCCGTCAGTATGCCCCTCATTTTCCGTCAGTATGCCCCTCATTTTCCGTCAGTATGCCCCTCATTTCCCGTCAGTATGCCCCTCATTTTCCGTCAGTATGCCCCTCATTTTCCGTCAGTATGCCTCTCATTTTCCGTCAGTATGCCTCTCATTTTCCGTCAGTATGTCCCTCATTTCCCGTCAATACATCCCTCATCACCATTTCCCGTCAGTATGCCCCTCATTTTCCGTCAGTATGCCCCTCATTTCCGTCAGTATGCCCCTCATTTCCCGTCAGTATGCCCCTCATTTTCCGTCAGTATGCCCCTCATTTTCCGTCAGTATGCCCCTCATTTTCCGTCAGTATGTCCCTCATTTCCCGTCAGTATGTCCCTCATTTCCCGTCAGTATGCCCCTCATTTCCCGTCAGTATGCCCCTCATTTCCGTCAGTATGCCCCTCATTTCCCGTCAGTATGCCCCTCATTTCCCGTCAGTATGCCCCTCATTTGCCGTCAGTATGCCCCTCAATTTCCGTCAGTAAGCCCCTCATTTCCGTCAGTATGCCTCATTTCCGTCAGTATGCCCTCTTTCCGTCAGTATGCCCCTCATTTGCCGTCAGTATGCCTCTCATTTCCCGTCAGTATGCCCCTCATTTCCCGTCAGTATGTCCCTCATTTCCCGTCAGTATGCCTCTCATTTCCCGTCAGTATGCCCCTCATTTCCCGTCAGTATGCCCCTCATTTGCCGTCAGTATGCCCTCATTTGCCGTCAGTATGCCCCTCGTTTCCCGTCAGTATGCCCCTCATTTCCCGTCAGTATGCCCCTCGTTTTCTGTCACTATGTCCCTCATTTCCCGTCAGAATGCCCCTCGTTTTCTGTCACTATGTCCCTCATTTTGTGTCACTGTGCTCGTTTTCCGTCAGTATGGCCCTGATTCTGTGTGGGTGTACCCCTCATTTCCCATCACTGCGCCTCTCATTCCTGTCATTATGACCTGCTTTTGTGTCAGTGTGCTTCTCATTTACCGTCAGTGTGACCCCCATTTCCCGTCAATACATCCCTCATCACCATTTCCCGTCAGCATGCTCCTCATTTCCCGTCAGTATGTCCCTCCTTTTCCGTCAGTATGCCTCTCATTTTCCGTCAGTATGCCTCTCATTTTCAGTCAGTATGTCCCTCATTTTCCGTTGATGTGCCCTTCGTTTCCCATAAGTATGCCCTTCGTTCCCTGCTAGAACGCCTATCATTTCCTGTCAGTGTACCCCTTCATGTGGGGATGGAATGGGGGGGGGTGGGGGGTGGGGGGGGGTGGGGGGTTCAAGGGGTGGAGGGAGAAGAGGGAAGATTGGAGGGTTTTTAGAGGTAAGACAATTTTTAAGGTTTTGAAATGGAAATGTTATATGTATACTGTCTGCCTTTTTGTGCCAAGGGAAACACGTTTGTGCCTGGTTCTCTCTCTCTCTCTCTCTCTCTCTCTCTCTCTGTCTCTCTCTCTCTCTCTCTCTCTTTCTCTCCCTCTCTCTCTCTCTCTCTCTCTCTCTCTCTCTCTCTCTCTCTCTCTTTCTCTCTCTCGCTTACTCGCTCTCCACCTCTCTCCCCCTACCCCCACCTCTCTCTCTCTCTCTCTCTCTCTCTCTCTCTCTCTCTCTCTCTCTCTCTCTTTACTCTCTGTCTCTTTCTCTCTTTCTCTCTCTCTTTCCTCTCTGTTTCTCTCTCTGTCTCTCTCTCTCTCTCTCTCTCTCTCTTTCTCTCTCTTGGCCAAATTCCAGTGCTAGAAAGATTGCCTGTGTGCCTTCAGTAATATGTCCTGCCGTCATTCCACTCTTTGAGCGATTGGACCTGTGTCGCTTGGACAAGGACACACGTGCCTTCTTCACCAGACTGGTGCAGGAAGCTGTCACGGAGAGAAAGAAAGAGGGATCGGTAAGCCCAGCCATGAGCGTTTTTCTCGAAAGACAGTAAGGACTAATAAAATAATAATAAACAAACGAACGAATGAAATAATTAATGAATAATTAATGATTAATAATGAATGAATGAACGAACGAACAAACGAACGAACGAACGAATGAATGAATGAAATAAAATTGAGTGGATGGATGTGACGCGTAGGTGTAGTGGTGACACTATGACGCGTGGCTGTACTGATGACACTGTGACATGTGGCTGTACTGATGACACTGAGACGTGTGGCTGTACTGATGACACTGAGACGTGTGGCTGTACTGATGACACTGAGACGTGTGGCTGCAGTGGTGGCACTGAGACGTGTGGCTGTACTGATGACACTGAGACGTGTGGCTGTACTGATGACACTGAGACGTGTGGCTGTACTGATGACACTGAGACGTGTGGCTGTACTGATGACACTGAGACGTGTGGCTGTCTGATGACACTGAGACGTGTGGCTGTACTGATGACACTGAGACGTGTGGCTGTACTGATGACACTGAGACGTGTGGCTGTACTGATGACACTGAGACGTGTGGCTGTACTGATGACACTGAGACGTGTGGCTGTACTGATGACACTGAGACGTGTGGCTGTAGTGGTGGCACTGAGACGTGTGGCTGTACTGATGACACTGAGACGTGTGGCTGTAGTGGTGACACTGAGACGTGTGGCTGTACTGATGACACTGAGACGTGTGGCTGTACTGATGACACTGAGACGTGTGGCTGTACTGATGACACTGAGACGTGTGGCTGTACTGATGACACTGAGACGTGTGGCTGTACTGATGACACTGAGACGTGTGGCTGTACTGATGACACTGAGACGTGTGGCTGTACTGATGACACTGAGACGTGTGGCTGTACTGATGACACTGAGACGTGTGGCTGTACTGATGACACTGTGACGTGTGGCTGCAGTGGTGGCACTGAGACGTGTGGCTGTACTGATGACACTGTGACGTGTGGCTGTACTGATGACACTGAGACGTGTGGCTGTACTGATGACACTGAGACGTGTGGCTGTACTGATGACACTGAGACGTGTGGCTGTACTGATGACACTGAGACGTGTGGCTGTACTGATGACACTGAGACGTGTGGCTGTACTGATGACACTGAGACGTGTGGCTGTACTGATGACACTGAGACGTGTGGCTGTACTGATGACACTGAGACGTGTGGCTGTACTGATGACACTGAGACGTGTGGCTGTACTGATGACACTGTGACGTGTGGCTGTACTGATGACACTGTGACGTGTGGCTGTACTGATGACACTGAGACGTGTGGCTGTACTGATGACACTGAGACGTGTGGCTGTACTGATGACACTGAGACGTGTGGCTGTACTGATGACACTGAGACGTGTGGCTGTACTGATGACACTGAGACGTGTGGCTGTACTGATGACACTGAGACGTGTGGCTGTACTGATGACACTGTGACGTGTGGCTGTACTGATGACACTGAGACGTGTGGCTGTACTGATGACACTGAGACGTGTGGCTGTACTGATGACACTGAGACGTGTGGCTGTACTGATGACACTGAGACGTGTGGCTGTACTGATGACACTGAGACGTGTGGCTGTACTGATGACACTGTGACGTGTGGCTGTACTGATGACACTGAGACGTGTGGCTGTACTGATGACACTGTGACGTGTGGCTGTACTGATGACACTGAGACGTGTGGCTGTACTGATGACACTGAGACGTGTGGCTGTACTGATGACACTGAGACGTGTGGCTGTACTGATGACACTGAGACGTGTGGCTGTACTGATGACACTGAGACGTGTGGCTGTACTGATGACACTGAGACGTGTGGCTGTACTGATGACACTGAGACGTGTGGCTGTACTGATGACACTGAGACGTGTGGCTGTACTGATGACACTGAGACGTGTGGCTGTACTGATGACACTGAGACGTGTGGCTGTACTGATGACACTGAGACGTGTGGCTGTACTGATGACACTGAGACGTGTGGCTGTACTGATGACACTGAGACGTGTGGCTGTACTGATGACACTGAGACGTGTGGCTGTACTGATGACACTGTGACGTGTGGCTGTACTGATGACACTGAGACGTGTGGCTGTACTGATGACACTGAGACGTGTGGCTGTACTGATGACACTGAGACGTGTGGCTGTACTGATGACACTGAGACGTGTGGCTGTACTGATGACACTGAGACGTGTGGCTGTACTGATGACACTGAGACGTGTGGCTGTACTGATGACACTGAGACGTGTGGCTGTACTGATGACACTGAGACGTGTGGCTGTACTGATGACACTGAGACGTGTGGCTGTACTGATGACACTGAGACGTGTGGCTGTACTGATGACACTGTGACGTGTGGCTGTACTGATGACACTGAGACGTGTGGCTGTACTGATGACACTGAGACGTGTGGCTGTACTGATGACACTGAGACGTGTGGCTGTACTGATGACACTGAGACGTGTGGCTGTACTGATGACACTGAGACGTGTGGCTGTACTGATGACACTGAGACGTGTGGCTGTACTGATGACACTGAGACGTGTGGCTGTACTGATGACACTGAGACGTGTGGCTGTACTGATGACACTGAGACGTGTGGCTGTACTGATGACACTGAGACGTGTGGCTGTACTGATGACACTGAGACGTGTGGCTGTACTGATGACACTGAGACGTGTGGCTGTACTGATGACACTGAGACGTGTGGCTGTACTGATGACACTGTGACGTGTGGCTGTACTGATGACACTGAGACGTGTGGCTGTACTGATGACACTGAGACGTGTGGCTGTACTGATGACACTGAGACGTGTGGCTGTACTGATGACACTGAGACGTGTGGCTGTACTGATGACACTGAGACGTGTGGCTGTACTGATGACACTGAGACGTGTGGCTGTACTGATGACACTGAGACGTGTGGCTGTACTGATGACACTGAGACGTGTGGCTGTACTGATGACACTGAGACGTGTGGCTGTACTGATGACACTGAGACGTGTGGCTGTACTGATGACACTGTGACGTGTGGCTGTACTGATGACACTGAGACGTGTGGCTGTACTGATGACACTGTGACGTGTGGCTGTACTGATGACACTGAGACGTGTGGCTGTACTGATGACACTGAGACGTGTGGCTGTACTGATGACACTGAGACGTGTGGCTGTACTGATGACACTGAGACGTGTGGCTGTACTGATGACACTGAGACGTGTGGCTGTACTGATGACACTGAGACGTGTGGCTGTACTGATGACACTGAGACGTGTGGCTGTACTGATGACACTGAGACGTGTGGCTGTACTGATGACACTGAGACGTGTGGCTGTACTGATGACACTGAGACGTGTGGCTGTACTGATGACACTGAGACGTGTGGCTGTACTGATGACACTGAGACGTGTGGCTGTACTGATGACACTGAGACGTGTGGCTGTACTGATGACACTGAGACGTGTGGCTGTACTGATGACACTGAGACGTGTGGCTGTACTGATGACACTGAGACGTGTGGCTGTACTGATGACACTGAGACGTGTGGCTGTACTGATGACACTGAGACGTGTGGCTGTACTGATGACACTGAGACGTGTGGCTGTACTGATGACACTGAGACGTGTGGCTGTACTGATGACACTGAGACGTGTGGCTGTACTGATGACACTGAGACGTGTGGCTGTACTGATGACACTGAGACGTGTGGCTGTACTGATGACACTGAGACGTGTGGCTGTACTGATGACACTGTGACGTGTGGCTGTACTGATGACACTGAGACGTGTGGCTGTACTGATGACACTGAGACGTGTGGCTGTACTGATGACACTGAGACGTGTGGCTGTACTGATGACACTGAGACGTGTGGCTGTACTGATGACACTGAGACGTGTGGCTGTACTGATGACACTGAGACGTGTGGCTGTACTGATGACACTGAGACGTGTGGCTGTACTGATGACACTGAGACGTGTGGCTGTACTGATGACACTGAGACGTGTGGCTGTACTGATGACACTGAGACGTGTGGCTGTACTGATGACACTGAGACGTGTGGCTGTACTGATGACACTGAGACGTGTGGCTGTACTGATGACACTGAGACGTGTGGCTGTACTGATGACACTGAGACGTGTGGCTGTACTGATGACACTGAGACGTGTGGCTGTACTGATGACACTGAGACGTGTGGCTGTACTGATGACACTGTGACGTGTGGCTGTACTGATGACACTGAGACGTGTGGCTGTACTGATGACACTGAGACGTGTGGCTGTACTGATGACACTGAGACGTGTGGCTGTACTGATGACACTGAGACGTGTGGCTGTACTGATGACACTGTGACGTGTGGCTGTACTGATGACACTGAGACGTGTGGCTGTACTGATGACACTGAGACGTGTGGCTGTACTGATGACACTGAGACGTGTGGCTGTACTGATGACACTGAGACGTGTGGCTGTACTGATGACACTGAGACGTGTGGCTGTACTGATGACACTGAGACGTGTGGCTGTACTGATGACACTGAGACGTGTGGCTGTACTGATGACACTGAGACGTGTGGCTGTACTGATGACACTGAGACGTGTGGCTGTACTGATGACACTGAGACGTGTGGCTGTACTGATGACACTGAGACGTGTGGCTGTACTGATGACACTGAGACGTGTGGCTGTACTGATGACACTGAGACGTGTGGCTGTACTGATGACACTGTGACGTGTGGCTGTACTGATGACACTGAGACGTGTGGCTGTACTGATGACACTGAGACGTGTGGCTGTACTGATGACACTGAGACGTGTGGCTGTACTGATGACACTGAGACGTGTGGCTGTACTGATGACACTGAGACGTGTGGCTGTACTGATGACACTGAGACGTGTGGCTGTACTGATGACACTGAGACGTGTGGCTGTACTGATGACACTGAGACGTGTGGCTGTACTGATGACACTGAGACGTGTGGCTGTACTGATGACACTGAGACGTGTGGCTGTACTGATGACACTGAGACGTGTGGCTGTACTGATGACACTGAGACGTGTGGCTGTACTGATGACACTGAGACGTGTGGCTGTACTGATGACACTGAGACGTGTGGCTGTACTGATGACACTGAGACGTGTGGCTGTACTGATGACACTGAGACGTGTGGCTGTACTGATGACACTGAGACGTGTGGCTGTACTGATGACACTGAGACGTGTGGCTGTACTGATGACACTGAGACGTGTGGCTGTACTGATGACACTGAGACGTGTGGCTGTACTGATGACACTGAGACGTGTGGCTGTACTGATGACACTGAGACGTGTGGCTGTACTGATGACACTGAGACGTGTGGCTGTACTGATGACACTGAGACGTGTGGCTGTACTGATGACACTGAGACGTGTGGCTGTACTGATGACACTGAGACGTGTGGCTGTACTGATGACACTGAGACGTGTGGCTGTACTGATGACACTGAGACGTGTGGCTGTACTGATGACACTGAGACGTGTGGCTGTACTGATGACACTGTGACGTGTGGCTGTACTGATGACACTGAGACGTGTGGCTGTACTGATGACACTGTGACGTGTGGCTGTACTGATGACACTGAGACGTGTGGCTGTACTGATGACACTGAGACGTGTGGCTGTACTGATGACACTGAGACGTGTGGCTGTACTGATGACACTGAGACGTGTGGCTGTACTGATGACACTGAGACGTGTGGCTGTACTGATGACACTGAGACGTGTGGCTGTACTGATGACACTGAGACGTGTGGCTGTACTGATGACACTGAGACGTGTGGCTGTACTGATGACACTGAGACGTGTGGCTGTACTGATGACACTGAGACGTGTGGCTGTACTGATGACACTGAGACGTGTGGCTGTACTGATGACACTGAGACGTGTGGCTGTACTGATGACACTGAGACGTGTGGCTGTACTGATGACACTGAGACGTGTGGCTGTACTGATGACACTGAGACGTGTGGCTGTACTGATGACACTGAGACGTGTGGCTGTACTGATGACACTGAGACGTGTGGCTGTACTGATGACACTGAGACGTGTGGCTGTACTGATGACACTGAGACGTGTGGCTGTACTGATGACACTGAGACGTGTGGCTGTACTGATGACACTGAGACGTGTGGCTGTACTGATGACACTGAGACGTGTGGCTGTACTGATGACACTGAGACGTGTGGCTGTACTGATGACACTGAGACGTGTGGCTGTACTGATGACACTGAGACGTGTGGCTGTACTGATGACACTGAGACGTGTGGCTGTACTGATGACACTGAGACGTGTGGCTGTACTGATGACACTGAGACGTGTGGCTGTACTGATGACACTGAGACGTGTGGCTGTACTGATGACACTGAGACGTGTGGCTGTACTGATGACACTGAGACGTGTGGCTGTACTGATGACACTGAGACGTGTGGCTGTACTGATGACACTGAGACGTGTGGCTGTACTGATGACACTGAGACGTGTGGCTGTACTGATGACACTGAGACGTGTGGCTGTACTGATGACACTGAGACGTGTGGCTGCAGTGGTGGCACTGAGACGTGTGGCTGTACTGATGACACTGAGACGTGTGGCTGTACTGATGACACTGAGACGTGTGGCTGTACTGATGACACTGAGACGTGTGGCTGTACTGATGACACTGAGACGTGTGGCTGTACTGATGACACTGAGACGTGTGGCTGTACTGATGACACTGAGACGTGTGGCTGTACTGATGACACTGAGACGTGTGGCTGTACTGATGACACTGAGACGTGTGGCTGTACTGATGACACTGAGACGTGTGGCTGTACTGATGACACTGAGACGTGTGGCAGTAGTGGTGACACTGAGACGTGTGGCTGTACTGATGACACTGAGACGTGTGGCAGTAGTGGTGACACTGAGACGTGTGGCTGTACTGATGACACTGAGACATGTGGCTGTACTGATGACACTGAGACGTGTGGCTGTACTGATGACACTGAGACGTGTGGCTGTACTGATGACACTGAGACGTGTGGCTGTACTGATGACACTGTGACATGTGGCTGTAGTGGTGACACTGAGACGTGTGGCTGTACTGATGACACTGTGACATGTGGCTGTAGTGGTGACACTGAGACGTGTAGCTGTACTGATGACACTGTGACGTGTGGCTGTACTGATGACACTGAGACGTGTGACTGTACTGATGACACTGTGACGTGTGGCTGTACTGATGACACTGAGACGTGTGACTGTACTGACGACACAGTGACGTGTGGCTGTACTGATGACACTGAGACGTGTGGCTGTACTGATGGCACTGAGACGTGTGGCTGTACTGATGACACTGAGACGTGTGGCTGTACTGATGACACTGAGACGTGTGGCTGTATGGTGACACTGTGTGACGTGCGGCTGCAGTGTGACACTGAGCCGTGGGGCTCTACTGATGACACTGATCTGTGTAGCTGTACGGATGACACAGTGACGTGTGGCTGTACTGACGACACAGTGACGTGTGGCTGTACAGATGACACAGTGACGTGTGGCTGTACTGATGACACTGAGACGTGTGGCTGTACTGATGACACAGTGACGTGTGGCTGTACTGACGACACAGTGACGTGTGGCTGTACAGATGACACTGTGACATGTGGCTGTACAGATGACACAGTGACGTGTGGCTGTACTGATGACACTGAGACGTGTGGCTGTAGGGGTGACACTGAGACGTGTGGCTGTACTGATGACACTGAGACGTGTGGCTGTAGTGGTGACACTGTAACGTGTGGCTGTGATAGTGACACAGTGATGTCACTTCAGACCAGGCGAGATTTCCTACACCTGGTCCTGGATGCACACAAGCTACAGGGGGACGAGGAGGAGCACGCTGAGGCCAAGGTCAACTTCCGCCAATACCGCACACGGAGTGGGTGAACCTTCCCTTAGTACTGTGATGTGTAGGAACACAAATGTTACTTGTCCTCTGAAAAATTTAAAACTATACACTCTGCAAACTCTCCAATACCTTAGCGATTATGGTGCTAAAATGATTCAGATATGCGTGGTGGTTGATGGTTTTATGCCTGTTTGAAATGAGTCTATCCAACACCTTTGGCGATTATGGTGCCAAAATGATTCAGACATGTGTAGTGGCTGATGGTTTTAAGCCAGAATGAATAATTGTGCACTGATAAAGCGCATTTAGAGAAAATGGCTTGTTGAGTGTGCAGATCATGCTGTTAGCAACCAAAGGGTACAGAGAACTGTGAATTTCGTTGGCTTCTAGCTCAAAGGAAATCCTTCAATGGAAAATGAAAATGCTCAGCGCGTATAGATGAGAATCTCATATTTACAGTGACAGTGAACCCTACACGTATTCCTGCGTAAGTAAGACAGAATTTGGTTGATGACGAGGTGATTTGTCACTAAATCTGATGCAGTTTTGTGTGTTCACACAAAGCAGAGAGCATGGTCTTCCTGCAGACACAAAAAACCCATTTATTTGTGGGTTTTAAACGTGAAATTCTCCAAGTGTAATCTGTGGCGGGTCAGCTTCTCGAATTTTGTAAAATCTCAAAATTACTACAAAGACCCCACTTGTAAGTATGTATGTATGTATTTTCATTTTTACTGCGCCATTATCACGATAAACATGCTCATGGCGCGACAAGACGAAAAAAAAAAGTTTTGAGGCCAGTTTTAAATGCGGCCAAGGATGGACTAACTCTCAGACCCTCAGGAAGTTGGTTCCAGAGTCTCGGTCCAACAACGCTGAAGGAGCGGTCACCGAAGCTCCGTAAGGGCCCGGTCACACTGCCCGAACTTTGTTGGAGCGTTCCTTGAACGGTAGGGAGAGGGGGCCGAATTTTGACAACGCTCGACACCGCTCGTCACCGCGCACAGAATGGGAAAAAAATTCGAAAACACGGGCGTTGCCTTAGCGGTGCACCGCTGAAGCCAGCGTTGCAGCCAGCGTTGCTTTAGCGTTGGTTTAACGGTAGCGAGCGTTGGTTTAGCGGTGGACCGAGCGTTGATAGATCGGCGTTCTGCGAAATTTAATGATAATCATAATAATAATAATAACCATAATCTTTCTTTCACGTTGACATTGCTCATGTATTATAGCCTACCGCTTTTGACTACGGAGCTTAACGGATCGAAGTCCATGGTAGTACAACTTTGAACAAATTCGATCAACGGCAGCTCGATTCCAAAATGGACTCCTGGACCATTTCTTCCCGTATTTGTAGCCAAATTCTGGTCCCGCTCCGACACCTCCATACCAACGCCAAACCAAAGTTCATCACTGCAATGGATCGCTGCTTCAACGCCCGACACCATTCCAGCAATCCCGTGTCCGCTCGTAAAACGCTTACAACCGCTCCACCAAAGTTTAATCACCGCTCGGGCAAAGCTGGCGAAGCAGAGGTGGTCCAGCGTTCAAGATTTCTGCGTTGACCTAGCGGACCCAAGCGTCCACGAACTTGCGTCTAGCGGTGCCAAACTTTGACTGGGCGTTGTTGAAGCGGCGGTGAACTTTGCCGGAGCGGAACATTGCCCGCTCCTCACCGCTCGCAATATTTTGTGCAACTCAAAACTTTCGGAACGGTAGGAGGGATAATCAGCGGTGGCCGAGCGTATACGGCGTTGCTTTAACGGGGGCCAACGGTCGTGCACGGTAACGAGCGGTGATGAATTTGTTTCAACGCTCCAGGAACGCTCCAGCAAAGTTCGTGCGGTGTGACCGGCGCTTAACCTTGTTTGTGGGACAATCAAGTCTTCTTTTTGAGGAACGGAGATTCCTTGTGGGGTTGTGAGGTCTAAGGAGTTCTCCGAGGTAGGTTGGGGCTTCACCAGTTTCACACTTAAACACGATGGAGAGGGTCTTAAATTCCACCCGTTGGCGAACTGGAAGCCAATGAAGGTCACTGATCACAGAGGTTATGCGAGCCCACCTCGGCGGTCGCTTCACTACCCTAGCTGCAGAATTTCTGCAATTGACCGTTGGTTGCAGCATTCAGCAGACTGTTGCAGTAATCAAGATGGGACAGCACAAGAGTCACCACCAGGGCTGCTGCAGTCTTTTCAGTCAGACAATCCCTCATACTCCAAATGCGGTGTAGGTGCATGTAGCCTGAGGAGATGATTTTACGAATTTGGGGGTCTGGTGACAAGTTTTGATCTAACATGACCCCGAGATATTTCGCACTTGTGGCAAATGCTATGTTCGCCCCCACTATGTTAATATGTGTTTCTCTGATCAATTGCCTGCTTTTTTCCCTACCAATGAGAATCACTTCAGTCTTGTCTTCATTGAGTTTGAGGTGATTGGCCGACATCCATTCCTTGATGTCACGACAGCAGTTTTGCACTGTGGACTTGTTCACCGCGAAGGCTTCATGATCTGGTTTTGAAGCCATGTAGATCATAGTGTGCAAATCTTGTCGCAACTGAATGTGACTGGAGTGATAGACTGATTTCAGTTTGAGAAGACCAGTCACAATCATGGATGTGTATATGTACACTGATGTGCGTCCACCATAATTGTAACCCGTTTTCACTGAGTCTTCTCGCAAACATTAGTTTGAGATACTGTGTTTTCAAAATCTGTATTAAAAACATTTTCTTTCATTTGATATAAAAATCTAACTCTACTCCAAAAAATATTCAAGTTATGCTCACTCAAAGAGAGGTGGTGTGCTGACGGCTATTTTGAGAAATCAAGGGTAAAAGATTTAACAACTTTACCACAGCTTTTCCTCAACAACGGGCCTTTTAAATGCATGTATCAACTCAAAACTTGGCAGGTTGGTAGAGACAATCTATTCATGAGCCGAGTGGTTAGCGCGCTGGACCTACAGTCGCTTGCGGCCAGTGGGTACGGCGTTCGAAGCTGCGCGGTTTCCAGAGTTGCATCCTTGAGCAAGATGCTTAACTCGCATTGTTTCTCCCCACCCAGGAGTAAAACCGGGTACCTGTGAGGGCAATATTGGCAAAAACGTTGTGCGATTAACCCTTGTATGCGGCCAAGCGCCAGCATCGGGTTGGAATACTCCCCAGTGAGCGGAGTTGGTGCTGGTACCTGACTGTGTGCGTCCTAAATGTATGTCACTATGTTTGTTGTGAGGTACCAGTGAGGATTGATGAAGCTGCCCAGTGATCAGGGGGTAAAGTGTAAGCGGTTTGAGACCCAGACAAAGGGTGTAAGTCGCTATAAAAAACCACACCTTTTTTCTGATAAATACATGGAGAAGTATTTGATCTTGACAACAAATGATTGTTATCATTCAACTAAATATGCAAAACGGAGGAAGAGAATGTATAAAACTTTTGAATGGGTAGGTGCAATAAAATGCGATTTTGGGTGTTTTTTAAGCTAAAAATATCCTTTCCAACATTCGATATTGAAAATGAATTGTGTGTAGAATTTAGTTTTGCCAAAACGTCAAAATGCACAAAATCCACCCTCATCATCTTTGTCAGCCTCTACTGCGATTTTGCTGTGTGCTAGTTAAGACTCAGTTCGTGAAAACGGGTCACAATTATGTGATCGTACAGGAGAAGCTGGACTGAAGTACGGAAAACAGTTTTCGAGAAAACTCCGAGTAAAGTTATCAGCACAACAAGTCACGTATACGTTTTTTACTGATATTTTCTTGAAAAATGATCAAACGAGATACTTCAACCACAACATTATTTATCTATTCATGCATTTTCAGGGGGGGTGGGGGGGGTGGGGGAAGCGTGTTCACAGAGGAAATCGTTTATTCCGTTAATTGTTTTTGTAGTAACATAGAAATAAGGAAAACGTATACGTAACTTTACTCGGCGTCATCTCGAAAACTGTTTTTCATACTTTAGCCTTGACCCATGCACAGTCACGTGTGTCAAGGAACTCCCGAATACACATAGCTGCACCTTCTCACACCTGCGATGTTCTGCACCAGACTAGATACTCGCCTCTGTGCTCTTGAACAGAGTGCACGTTTGCACAAAACACATGGTACAGGGATGTACCACTTTACATCACGGATTTCAAAATCACCTCACACCACCTTGAGCTGTCAAACTATTGATACTGCAATTCAAACTGTGATGTTATGCTGTACTGACAAACTGTAATAATACACTGTGATGGCAAAACTGTAGTGATAAAGTGAGATACACTGTGACGGTAAAACTGTAATGATACACTGTGATGCCAAAACTGTAACGATACACTGTGATGCCAAAACTGCACTGATACACTGTGATGAAAAACTGTAATGATACACTGTGATGCCAAATCTGCACTGATACACTGTGATGCCAAAACTGTAACGATACACTGTGATGAAAACTCTCATGATACACTGTGATGATAAACTGTCATGATAAACTGTAATAGCAAAGCAGAAATGATACACTGTGATGATAAACTCTCATGATATACTGCGTTGATAAATTGTAATTATACAATGTGACTATAAATTGTCAGGATACAGTGTGATAATAAACTGTAATGATGCTCTGTGATGACGAGCTGTAATACAATATGATGACAAACTGTAATGAAACAATGTGTTGACAAACTGTGATGATACGCTGTGATGACATATTGTAATGATACACTGTGATGACAAACTGTAATGATTCAGTGATGACAAGCTATAATACAATATGATGACAATTAAACTGCAATGAAACAATGTGATGACAAACTGTGATGTTACACTGGAATGATACACTGGGATGATAAACTGCTACTACATGTATGCACTGTAATGACACAGCTCTGTACATGTGACGTGCTGCAGGCATGACGGAGGCGGAGATCAAGGCCAACGCCATGTTCTTCATCACTGCTGGCTACGACACCAGCTCCATCGCCCTGGCCTTCGCTGTACACTGCCTGGCCACCAACCCCGAATGCCAGCAACGCGTCCTGGTCGAGATCAACCAGCACATTGGAGACGTCAGTACACGCACGCACGTACGCGCACATCATACACACACGCACGCGTGCGCGCGCGCGCGAACAAAAACTCATGCACGAACACTCGCAGACACATACATGCACACACGCTCCCGCGTTCATTCACCGAGACGTAACACCTGCAGATAGGAGGAGGAGGAGGAGCAGTAGCAGGAGGAGGAGGAGGAGCAGTAGCAGGAGGAGGAGGAGGAGCAGTAGCAGGAGGAGGAGGAGGAGCAGTAGCAGGAGGAGGAGGAGGAGCAGTAGCAGGAGGAAGAGCAGCAGGAGGAAGAGCAGCAGGAGGAAGAGGAGCAGCAGAAGGAGGAGGAGAAGCAGCAGCAGGAGGAAGAGGAGCAGCAGAAGGAGGAGGAGAAGCAGCAGTAGGAGGAGGAGAAGCAGCAGTAGGAGGAGGAGAAACAGGAGGAGGAAAACAGGAGCAGTAAAAGAAGCAGGAGCAGGAGGAGGAGGAAGAAAAACAGGAGCAGGATGAGGAGCAGGATGAGAAACAGGAGTAGGTGGAGAAATAGGAACAGAAGGAGAGCAGTAGCAGGAAGAGGAACAAGAAGGGAAGCAGGAAGAGAAGGGGTAAGAGAAAAAGGGCCAGGAGGAACAGGAAGATAAATGAGAGCGGAAGCAGGAAGAGGAGAAGGGGTAAGAGAAAAAGGAGCAGCAGAAGCTGGAAGAGGCGTCTGAGAGCAACGGTCAGATCAGCCAGCCGACTCGACGGGTCTGCACAGTTGTTGCATCAGATGCCATTATTATGTTTACGACCTTGACCTTCCAGAGCCCGCTGACCTACAAAGTTGTTGTTAGCTTGCAATCTTTTCTTGGAGTGTATTTATCTTTATCCTTAATTATTTTTGTCCACTTATTTTGGGATTGAATTTCGATCAAGAAAGCATCGTATGTGTTCTCATTCAAAGCGGGATGCCCGACCTCTCAGCTAATGGTCCCAAACTACTAGATTGTCCCTATTGTAAGAACGTAATTGTAAGCTTTGCATTATATCACCCAAAGGCGCGTCCCAGTTTACGCACATTATTCACTTTGCACCCGTGACAGAGGCAATTTTGGGGGTAGTTATTTGAGTTGTTCCGACATGCAAGCTTTCATCTCTTCTCTTAGTTACGGGCCACAGGTCTTAGCAAAATATAGGCTGTTGTTGTTTCTTGATCCAACACAACTGTCACATCCATGACCGTGACCTTTCAGGGTCCTCTGACCTACGAGAAGGTGACTGGACTCAAGTATCTGGATATGGTGCTTTCTGAGACGTTACGTCTCTACCCGCCTGCCCAAAGGTGAGGAGTCCTGTAGCTTTGATTGTAGAGAGGGGGTGCTGCTTCGAGCCTGTACATAAAGGGACGCATTTCTGTCAGCGATAAGGAAGTAGCTACATTCAACACAGATAGGTGTGAAGGAATACATCCAGTCAAAAGAGGAGGGGGAAGTAACTCTGGGCTCTAGTCCAGTGGTTAGGACGATCGCTTTGTGGCTGGCAGCTGCAGTGTCCAATGCAGCATGGATCCTAGAGTTGCATGCTTCGGCAAGGTGCCTAGTCGGCAAGGTGCCTAGTCGGCAAGGTGCCTAGTCGGCAATGTGCCTAGTCGGCAAGGTGCCTAGTCGGCAATGTGTCTTGTCGGCAAGGTGCCTAGTCGGCAAGGTGCCTAGTCGGCAAGGTGCCTAGTCGGCAAGGTGCCTAGTCGGCAATGTGTCTAGTCGGCAAGGTGTCTAGTCGGCAAGGTGCCAAATCGGCATTGTGTCTGCTACCGAGGAGTAAAACCGTGTACTGGACTACACTGAACTATCGCAAGGCCATCGGCCCATTGCAGATAAACGCAAACGTAATCATGCAAAGTGCCGTGTACTGGTCGCTGCTCCTTGGCGACCGGTGGTGAAAGTGCTCAAAATGAATTCTCGTGTATTAGAAAGAGAAGAAAATAGTGTTAGAAATGCTATCATTTAGTAGTATTATCATTATCATCATTTACTGGTGAGGTATGGAATTTCCAGCCGACCTACAGTCAAGACCATAGACACTCATGAGTGTCCATGTCAAGACGACAGAGAAGATCACCTCCCCAAAGGTTCCCCCTGTGGGATGGGGGGGTAAGAATTGACCCACCGCGTCTCCCTACGCGATTCGTAAGAGGCGAATAACTAGGGATACCCCTGATTTGATTTCCGTTTACTCTAAACTGTTCTAGTGATTTTCGTGCTTAATGGCCTTATATAGCCTACAAAGGCAGATAGGCCGTAAAACACTATCCATCCATCCATCCATCCATCCCCCACAGGTAAAGGAAGGCAACTTTACAAGGCGCAAGGAACCATTAATTTACCTACATACTACTACTACTACTACTACTACTACTACTACTACTACTACTACTAATAATAATAATAATAATAATAATAATACGATAATTTATAATGCGCACATATCTACCACCTAGGCGACTCAAGGCACACACACACACACACATTCACACCCATAAAGAAAAGAATGCACACCCTAATACAAAACATTATGGCAGGTGCAAACATGCACACAACAATCACACATAACATAAGATAATAATTACAATATATACTAACGTACATGGCTATTACATGACACCAAAGAAGGGGGAGGGAACTCACTTCAGCGCTACAGAAAGGTTGTTACCAGTCATGTCTCTGCAAGAGGAGACATCGTCAAATCCAGGAGAAATGGAAATAGAACCAACTCTTGTAGAATGCCTCGTATCACAACCATAAGTGAGAGAATGGTAAGAACGTTGTGTTTGAAAGCAAAGACACCCTACTACCGTGCAAACTGTAGCTGATGGAGTTAATTCGTACAAGGAAATAAAAACGTCTCACTAAACATTCTCCAAAGAGAAATAGAAGTATATACATGTATACCTGTATAGACCGAATGCATGGATACCAAATCTCAAATTGCATTGATGTCTGTTCAAATCCGTTTCCGTTGAAAAACATATACCGTTGACAAGATCTCACTCGTGTGAGGGGGAGTAAACACTGTCTCAGCTTCTTCCCAACCTTGTGCTTCCTGCAGGCTTAACAGGCGCATGTCGGAGGACGTCACCATCAAGGGGCTCAAGATCCCCAAGAACGTCATGATCCTCTTCCCCACCTTCGCCATCCAACGCGACCCTGAGTTCTGGAGCGACCCCCTCAAGTTCGACCCAGAAAGGTGAGGACGCGTTGCCCTGCACCCCTCTTTGTGTCCTACATGTACAGTAGGCGTTCTTTCGAATATGGCGTCCCCGTTCTTCACACATGGCCCCTGGTTGCCACCCCGCTACACTCCACGGCACACCTGCAAGTCCCCGACTTGGCGACACGCTTTTCGGTCGTCTGACCACGTCCACTCTTCGTGTGCGTGGAACCGCTAGCGCTACTTGCAGTCGGAAATAACCCGCTGTAAGATGTTTTGATGATACCGTCAGTCAAGACATGCTAAAACGACGACGACGACGATGATGATGATGACGACGATGACGACGACGACGACGACGACGATGATGATGATGATGATGATGATGATGATGATGATGATGATGATGATGATGATGAGATGATGATGATGACGGCGATGACGACGACGACGACGAATACGACGACGACGACGACGACGACGACGATGATGATGATGATGATGATGATGATGATGATGATGATGATGACGACGACGGCGATGACGGCGATGACGACGACGAATACGACGATGACAAATACGAATGTGTCTGTGCCAGATTCTCCCCAGAGGGCAGGGCCAGGTGGAATCCGTACTGCTACCATCCCTTTGGCCTGGGACCGCGCAACTGCGTGGGCATGCGCCTCGCCCTCCTCGTGGTCAAGATGGCGCTGGTGGTCCTGGTGCAGAACTTCCGGTTGATGAAGACGGAGGAGACGGAGGTGAGCAAGACGCAAGGGTCAGCAAGACGCAAGGGTCAGCAAGACGCAAGGGTCGGACGCACGCTAAAACTGCCTGGGTCTTCGGACATAAGAAAGTTTTGTGCGCGCGCGCGCGTGTGTGTGTGTGCGTGTTTGTGTGTGTGCGTGTGTGTGTTGCCCTTTTAATAGTTGTTGATCAAGCACTGTACGTTCTATAGAGTCCGAGGAAGCCTGTATATAGGCGAATGTTGTACTTCTGAAAATTAAAATGAATCATTATACGCTCTGTAGAGTTCTAGGAATTCTTCATAAAGACGATTTGAGATTTTGATATTGATGGGTTTTGTTAGTTCGTTTGTTTAAAATCAATGAGTCATCATACGCTGCATAGCGTTCCATCTGCACATGGACGCGTCATTCTGAACAGTCTCAGCTGCGCTGAATGAGTGTGTGTGTGTGTGTGTGTGTGTGTGTGTGTGTGTGTGTGTGTGTGTGTGTGTGTGTGTGTGTGTCTGTGTGTGTGTGTCTGTGTGTGTGTGTTTGTGTCTGCATGTGTGTGTCCTTGGAGATTTTGCTTTTCTTGCAGACTCTCCTCTCCTTGCACATTCTTTTTCCTCTGCAGATCCCCCCCAAGCTGGGCAAGCTGGGCTTCACGCGGGCAGAAAATGGGCTGCGCCTACGTCTGGTTCCTCGTTACACCGACTACTGACCTGCCTCATCCTCCACCCCCACTTCCACCCCCCACCCCCCCACCCCTTTTCCCTTCCGCGACCCTTCCTCCTCCCTGCCCCAACTCCACCCCGCATCCACAGGGTTCCGCGCACATATAATACGCTTTGTGTTGCGTTGCTTCGGAGTAATAGCCTCGTCCTCGGCAACAGCGTTTCTCCATAGTACGCACGTCAAATCAGTCTCCGCTACGTGTATGCCATTTGAAGTCAAGACGTCTGGTCCCTTACTTGTCATTTTAAAGGCAAGAAGCCTATATGTAGATCTAGAACCCTCTCGCCATCCTTTCATCATAATTAGACTCTCTCTCTCTCTCTCTCTCTCTCTCTCTCTCTCTCTCTCTCTCTCTCTCTCTCTCTCTCTTCTCTCTTCCCTCCCTCTCTCCTCCCTCCCTCCCCCTCCCTCCCTCCCTCCCTCCTCCTCCCTCCGCCCTCCCTCCTCCCTCCCCATCCCTCCCTCCCTCCCTCCCTCCCTCCCTCCCTCCCTCCCTCCCTCTTACTCTCACTATCATTCCCTTCCTCCCCCCCAGCCCCCCCCCCCCTCTCTCTCTCTCTCTCTCTCTCTCTCTCTCTCTCTCTCTCTCTCTGTCCTACCACACTTGAATATTTTGCCTCAAGGGCTGAATGTAAGAAAGGCACTACTGCCTAATTCACTACCCTTGTAAAATAAAGTTCGTTCGTTATCGTTCTTTCATCACAACGAACCACTCACTGAGTGGCCAGGAGTGAAACTAAAAAAGTGAGCGCATGCAGACAGACAGAAATTCCTCGAAATACCCGTCGCACGTACGTTGCCTTAACGCGAGGAAACCAAGTGTTCTCTCGCTTGGCAAAGCACCGTTCGGCCCTCCTGGAGTCTTCTCGCGAGTCGCTTGCGAATCTCGCTGCTAGCAGACGCCGCACAACTGGCCTTCGCTACAATTCCTCGCGAGATCTTTGGCCCCCTTGTCCTAAGCAACGAGCGTCTGCTCTTGCGAATGCGCAAAGACCAGTAATGTATGGTCATCCGCATGCGATCACTGCTAAAGCATCAGCAGTTACCTCCCCCTGATCGGGAGCCAGCTTCCCACAGCGCGTCTCCCTAACAACGAGACGCCTGACTTCGTTGCCTGGCAGAATTGAAATTTATTAACCGTGCATCCTTGATGTCTCAACTTGTATTTTGCATACTGGGACGGCCGATATACTCGCCATTCAGACATGCTTGAAAGATTATATTATAATCAGTACCGTATCACGGGAAATAATTCATTGGTCATCTCATTTGTTCACAAAACCACATAAATATGTTTCTACAGTGACAGATCATGCAAATTATAGATTGTTTTATAGTTTAGTCATTCATGGAATGATTTATTGGTTGTTTTCTCATCATGATGAGTGCCAATGTTGTCCATGATAATTATGTGAAATGAAAAGTAATATGATCATTGCTGTGTTTGAGTTTCTTCCTTCCGGATGTCCACCAACGTATGTGGTAGTGGCAAGACCTTAGAGCAGTTCTCAACTACCCCTCCTTTGACCTCTTGGTGTAAAGGGCGACTTTGCAGAACAGGAGTTTGAGAAATTAGGGGTGAGAGAGAGAGAGAGAGAGAGAGAGAGAGAGAGAGAGAGAGAGAGAGAGAGAGAGAGAGAGAGAGAGAGAGAAAGGGAGGGAGGGAGGGAGGGAGGGAGGGAGGGAGGGAGGGAGGGAGGAGAGAGAGAGAGAGAGAGAGAGAGAGAGAGAGAGAGAGAGAGAGAGAGAGAGAGAGAGAGAGAGAACTTGAACTCTTTTATTAGGCAAGCCGCCCGTTGCACGTGACAAGAAAAGATAAGCAAGCATCAAAACGAATGTCTTCGTTTCATGGACAATCAAAGGTTTACGTGAGGTAACGCGGTAACGTTGGAGAGCCTCTGATCTCTGAGAGTTGGGGCATAGTGAATAAACATAGCCACGTCTCTTGTTTTTCTGGGGTCTTCTCCCTGTAATAAATGTATACAGCCTTTCTGAGCATAATTCTTGATACCGCTCAAGATATTCTTCCGAAGCTCACTTTAGGCAGGGCAATGAAAGATCTTGCGTCTCAGTAACTGTACAAAATGCGCATTTAACGTTTCAGTGTTGTCGATTTACAAACTGCTGGTTTGTCTACAGATTGTTGATTCCAAAGTGAAATATAACAAATGCATCGCCGTTGTTTTTTCATAGTTAGGCTAAACAAATATTCCTCTAGACCAAAGTAATGAGAATCAGTGGTATTTAGAACTATAGTTGTACATTTATCGTGCCATGTTCGGTAACAGCAGTCTTTAGAGTCTTTTCTTGATTAAAAAAGGCCCTTTGTTACTAACACTTTGTTTAGCCATACAAAGGAAAAACCTGACTGACACAGGCTGTTTCTAATACGTTCTACCCAGTTCGCATTGTCTGTGATGTTAGCATTCTTCACCGTGAAGTATGCTTGTTTTGGGAGTCTCGTTACTGGCACAGACGGAGAGAAAAAATAGAAAGTCTGCTGCCCAGAATTTCCTCTCCGTGCCCCTACCCTACCCCACCCCATCCCTTCGGCTTTCCTCGAGTAAGCCATTTCCTTCATCCTGAGCTTGACTGAAAACGTGTACTACATGACACCCTTGTAGACATGCCGAGCCACAGTTGGAGACAGCAGAAAAACCGAGAAACCACACATTCCTGCCTTCGTCACCACCACCACCACCACTACTTCTGTTACCACCACTACTACCACCACCATCACCACTACTTCTATTCCACCATCACCACTACTTCTATTACCACCACTACTACCACCACCATCACCACTACTTCTATTACCACCACCACTACCACCACCATCACCACTACTTCTACCACCACCACCACTACTTCTATCACCACTACTAACACCACCACCACCACTTCTATCACCACTACTAACACCACCACCACCACTTCTATCACCACTACTAACACCACCACCACCACTTCTATCACCACTACTAACACCACCACCACCACTTCTATCACCACTACTAACACCACCACCACCACTTCTATCACCACTACTAACACCACCACCACCACCACTACTACCCACCACCATCACCACATACTAACCACCACCATCACCACACTCCCACCACCACCACACTCTATCACCACTACTACACCACCATCACCACTACATCACCACCACTACCACCACCACCACCACCACTACTACCACCTCCACCGCCACCTCTACCACCACTACTACCACCACCACCACCACTTCTACCACCACTACTACCACCACTACCACCACTACTACCACCACCATCACCACTACTTCTATTACCACCACTACTACCACCACCATCACCACTACTTCTATTACCACCACCATCACCACTACTTCTATTACCACCACCATTACCACTACTTCTATTACCACCACTACTACCACCACTACTACCACCACCATCACCACTACTTCTATTACCACCACTACTACCACCACCATCACCACTACTTCATACCACCACCATCACCACTACCACCACACTACCACCACTACCACCACCACCACCACCACCACCATCACCACTACTAAAACTTCCACTACCACCACCACCACCACTACTACCACCACCACCACTCCACTCCTACCACCACCACTACCACCACCACCACCACTACTCACCACCACTACTACCACCACCATCACCACACCACTCACCACCACTACCACCACCACCACCACCACTACTCACACCACCACTACTACCACCACCATCACCACCACCGCATCACCACCACTACTACCACCACCACCACCACCACCACTACCACCACCACTACTACCACCACCATCACCACCACCACCACCACCACACCACCACTACTACCACCACCATCACCACCACACCACCACTACCCACCACCACACCACCACCATCACCACCACTACCACCACCACCACCACCACCACTCTATACCACCACTACTACCACCACCATCACCACCACCATCACCACTACTACCACCACCACCACCACTTCAACCACCACTACTACCACCACCACCATCACCACCACCACCACTACTACCACCACTACTACCACCACCATCACCACTACTTCTATTACCACCACTACTACCACCACCATCACTACTACTTCTATTACCACCACTACTACCACCACCATCACCACTACTTCTATTACCACTACTTCTGTTACCACCACTACCACAATGACCACCACCATCACCACTACTTCTATTACCACCACTACTACCACCACCATCACCACTACCTCTATTACCACCACTACTACCACCACCATCACCACCACTACTACAATGACCACCACTACCACAATGACCACCACCATCACCACT
>JAWQFJ010001972.1:120000-132500 GCA_034096865.1 Theodoxus fluviatilis | reverse complement strand
CTCGGTTCATATGCGGATTTCATCATAATTCTTTCTATTCCGCCGCATGCCGACGCTGGTGTATCACATACTGGATAGAATTAGCGAAAAGATGTGCATAAAGTAAACAGAAAACTTCACACAGCACCGATATCACGCTCAAAGCTTATGAAAAGCGTTCGAAATGCTTGCGCTCCGAGCACATGCTAGGGGGCGCTCGTGCAAATTTATTCAGGTCACCGGAAGTAGAAAACAGTCGCCTTGCGCAGATATGGAGTGAGCGGAGTCGCAAATATTAAAATTGTATTGATTGTTCCTGTCATCTGAGCTTGGTTTGAATACTCTTTCGTCCGGAATCTATGGCCTAGGAACACGTTTCTCGGAAAGTCTGGAAGTAACAAGCTTCTGAACACCTCCCCGTGCATGTGAAAATGACGAAGGATCGTTTGGCGGCTCTGAAAGCGGTAGGTGTTGCACTCTCGAAGTCGGACGACCCAACCCCCTTACTTCGGGTTTGACGTTCATTTGGGTCCCCGGCTTTTCGTGATATTCTTAATCCCTTGTGGCCTATCGATAAACCACGGGATGCAGTGTTTTCCCCGTCGTTTCTAGTCGGTTGATCTAATTTAGTTAAGAGTACATCGTTTTCTTGTCCGTGCGAACAAAAATGGGCTGTTCCTGTCTACTATCGGCATATCGTTTCACTCCCTACAACCGACTTGTTATGGGACAGAGCTTGTCACAAATCTTAGTCATGTCTACAGGGTGTGTTCGGCCAGTGCATGTGCTTCGATGATCCCTAGTACCGTCTCCAATCTTACGAAACTGCTTCGAATGTATCGAGGGTACATACCGTCTTCACTTTACCCAGGCTTTCGCATTGACTAATGAATTAGTTATCAACTCGGTATATTTCTCCTGTATAGATTAACTTTGTGTACGTGTTGGTGTGCGGAACAACCTGCAGCTGTGGCCGTTTTATCGAATATTGTTATCAAATCGGGGTGGCCTTTTAAGATTTTCTCCCTATTCTGATCAGGCCAGTTCTGAAAGTAATTAGCTGGCTCATTGTACTTTTCCTGTCAAGCACGGAAGTGTTTCTCGTTCGTCAGGCCGTTTGAAGTTTACGTTCCTTCACCTTTTTAGTTATGACTCACGCGGTTGGATTTGTGCAATCTTGTTAGCCTTTGTGATCACTGAGCATGAGTCAAGCTTTTGTGTGTGTGTGTGTGTGTGTGTGTGTGTGTGTGTGTGTGTGTGTGTGTGTGTGTGTGTGTGTGTGTGTGAGAGAGAGAGAGAGAGAGAGAGAGAGAGAGAGAGAGAGAGAGAGAGAGAGAGAGAGAGAGAGAGAGAGAGAGAGAGAGAGAGAGAGAGAGAGAGAGAGGGAGAGGGAGAGGAGGGGTGTGGGGTGAGATGTGTGTTGTGGTCATAAATGGGTGGACAGATCAGCAGGGATAGTGGGTGGGGTTGGGAGTTGTGGTCGGTGTACAGTGGGCATGTATGGGTGTGTACATATGCATGTGTGTAAAGTTCATGTGTGTGTATGAATGTGTGAATGTATATATATATGTGCGTTTGTGTATATACATACATGTATAATATATATATAAGCACATAGTGAGTGGGGAGGATAAATGTGCTTGATTGAATTGTGCTTGGTAAATATGGCTATTTTGCTTACAGTTACATCATGAGTTAATTGTTACATTTTGATGAAGTTAACGTGTCATGATATAGCTTGATTCCACATCTTAGACCTCATTACAATCATGAGTGTAACAACTTAGTATTTGTGTGCTTTGAGAGAGAGAAAAAAAACCAGGGCTGTAGAGTGACAGGCAGACATACATTGAGGTTTGGATGGGTGAATGGATGGATAGATGGATGGATAGATGGATGGATGGATAGATGGATGGATAGATGGATGGATAGACAAATGGTAGATGTATATATACAGATAGATCTAAGAATGAATGGACAGGATAGATGTGAGGATGGAAGGATGGATGGACTGATGAATGGATCCATGGATGGAAGGATGGACAATAAATTGGATGAATAGATGAACTAAAGATGGCTGGCTGGCTAAGTAAATAAATAGATGGATAGATGGAGATGTGGATGGATGGGAAAATGATGGATAAATGGGCAGAGGGTGGATGATTAGAGGAATGTAGAGAAGTATAAGTAGAAAGGTAGGTGAATGGATGACTGGATGGGTGGAAGGATGAATGAAATAAAGTTTAGACAAAGAGGCTGGCACATGTTGTCCGAGGTTAAATTTAGTGCTTCAAAGTTTGCAGCCGAAGTTATTTTAAAAAGTATTAGACATTCATCAGAGGGTAAGAAAATATGCTATGATTCTCTTGTACATGTATCACCATTATATCCATGGAGTCCATATAGTTTGATTAGAGAAAGAGGCTGGTGAATAAAAGAGAAAGATTTGTGTTCATTAATTCTCTGATGTTGTTTCTTGGTCTTGAAAATATTTTCTTTGTTGGGTCACTGACACTTAATGAGTACATTGTAATGTGAGAATGATCCATGCCTGCAAAGGAACAGATATAGATAACCTGTGACCTTAATGAAAGTGGGTGTGAATTCTTGTTTCCTTTTACCTTCTACTAATGAGGTGGAGTTGCTGGCTCTATCTTATAAGCCTGTGTATAAGCCAAATATAGTATCAACAAATGAGCAGTTTGTGGCTTGTGTAAGCTTTGATTTAATATAATTTTACAAAATTCATGCAGAGTTGTTTTTTTATGTGGTCTGAGTAATTAAGGTTGATTGAGAAAACTTTATAACGTGTTGGGTTTTTGTGTGTGATTTTGTTTAGATATTTAATTATGTAAATTATATGCAGTTAAGGCTTGACCTGGTAGAAGCATGATGGACATCATTGCTTAGGAACAAAACCAGCTCATTGTCAAAACTTAATTAAGACTTGTCACAAGTTAAATTTGGAATCTTTCATTCCATGAAGACCTATCATTACAGTTGTGTGTTATTTGTAATTAGTCATGTCTTGAACTGTTCAACAGTAGGATAGATTTGCCCTTTACTTACATATATGTATTGTAGAGTGTGAATGTGTGAATGACCATTGATGTCAGCTGTAAATTTGCTTATTCTTCCTGTCAAGGCCACAGTAATCACTCACTCTCCTTATGTATAAATTTGCTTCAATTAGTATCATGAGGTTACTGGCTGGAACTCTTATCCATTATCTTCTTTGTGATAGCATTGGCCTACAGTTTGTTTCTTGGATGGATGAATGTGACTTTGTAGGTGTGTGTGTGTGTGTGTGTGTGTGTGTGTGTTTGTGTGTGTGTGTGTGTGTGTGCGTGTGTTTGTTTTCATGCATGTATGTGTGTGTATATGTGTGTTTGTGTATGTGTGTGTTTGTGTGTGTGTGTGTGTGTGTGTGTGTGTGTGTGTGTGTGTGTGTGTGTGTGTGTGTGTGCATGTGTTTGTTTGTTTTCATGCATGTGTGTGTGTGTGTGTTTTTCGTGTGTGCATATGTGTGTGTCAGCCTAAACATCCATAGGACATTTTGAAGACTTTTTGCTCCCTCAGCCGTTCCACTTTTTCCTTTCATTTTGAAACATGACACTGCAGTTGAATTGTTGATGGGTTTTTTTTCTTTATGGCAAAATTAGGCACACACACACACAAATTGTTGGTTACTGTCACAGCAACCCCACCCTGTTTTTTTCCTGCCAACCCTGACATTTTTGTTGATCATGAAGGAAAAAGAAGAACAAAAGAAATCAAAGGTAAACAACAAAATTGTATTTCAATCCCATCTTCCCTGTGAGCACTATTTAAAGTAAAGCATTTTTAATGTACAAGAAATTATGATTAATGTTCTTGTGAATGTACTGTACATATGATTCTTAAAATACACAAACAGATGTACTCAGCCTCAATCTAGCCTGTATTGAAAAAAAGGAAAAAGATGAAAAAGGCCTACATAGGTGTCAAGTCTCACGTATTTTGCGTGAGTCTCACGCAATTTCAGTGATTTTCAAGTCTCACGGCGTGAGACGAAAACCTCACGTATTTTTGCGTTTTAGTCGGACCGATTTTTTTTTAAAGGTTCGTTTGAGGACAGTGTGAAAGTGTACAAGCCTCGCGGTAAGTGCGCGATTTGCGGAAGTCAGGGGCCTGAAGTCGCTTCTCGCGCATGCATAGTGTGCTACAACAAAGAGATTCAAAGCGCAATTATGGCGTCTTCTTCGAAACTGCCAGCGAAAAGGGCTCGGTATTCTTCGAAATACCAGTGTGAGTGGGAAACGGTCAAAGAGTTTCAGGGGCAGATCAGCAAGTCGGATGCAAGCTCTGATTTNNNTCTTGGTTTAACTTTAAGGCGTGCCTTTTTGCCTTCTCGGTCCGATCCTATTAACTAGCGAAGGTGGGGCCGTATTTGTTGCACACCTGAGTCATTGATTCCTACTCTTTCTTTAGGGCCGATCGCGGATGACAGATCCCTGTTGCCTGTTTGGCCAATCGATTCGAGGGGGGATGGGGGGACTTGGGAATGGGGTAAAGAAAAAAAAGGGGGGGGAGTGGTGGTGAGAGAGAAAAGAGAAGAGGTAGGGGGCGGGAGAATAGCCTCTTGCCCGTGACGCCCGGACCTCTTCAACAAATCGTGCACGTGCCGCACGAGCAAAGCGTGTCGGGGCCTCTCCGCTCGTAAATCCTCCCCCTGTCACGTGAGAACACGTCCGAGCCTTTGTGAATTACCGCCCCTGGCTGGTCTTTTCTCTGATATTGTGTTTGTGGGCGGTGACTTCTCTGCTGTCTATCTCGTGTCGGCCTTTGAAGACTTAGTGGTGTTTCAGGGTTTCCAGTGGTGGTGTGTGGCCGCCTCGTGTTCGATCACAAAGAAATGATATGTGTGTGTGTGTGTGTGTGTGTGTGTGTGTGTGTGTGTGTGTGTGTGTGTGTGTGTACACGAGAGAGAGAGAGAGAGAGAGAGAGAGAGAGAGAGAGAGAGAGAGGGGGGGGGGGGGGGAGAGAGAGAGAGAGGGGGGGGGGAGAGAGAGGGGGGGAGAGAGAGAGGGGGGGGAGAGAGAGAGGGGGGGAGGGAGGAAGTGCCTGCTGCTATCCCTATCTCTGCTCGTCCGTCCATCTGTCTGTGTTTGTGCCGGCATGCATGTGTGATAACGCGCGCGCGCGCGTGTGTGTGTGTGTGTGTGTGTGTGTTTGCAAGCCTGCGAATTCATGCCCATTCCATTATGCATCCATCTGTACCATTTGAACTTCATTCATTCTTCCTTTTATTCATCCACACCTTATCTCTTCCTTTTGGTCTCTCTCCTAGGCTTGAATTGGCAGAACGGTGCACGACCTGATAACCTATAGCTATGATGAGACCCGTGACATTAGCAGCCTGTGCTGACAGGGCGAAGTGCAGATTCCACCCACCTCTGTTGCCTTGGGCAGTGTCTGTCTGTCTGTCTGTCTGTCTGTCTGTCTGTCTGTCTGTCTGTCTGTCTGTCTGTCTCTCTCTCTCTCTCTCTCTCTCTCTCTCTCTCTCTCTCTCTCTCTCTCTCTCGCATGCACGCACACTCATACACATGCATGCACACACATTCCGTGCAAGTTTGATACCAGGCTACTTGTTTTCCTCATCTTGGAGCAGATGCCTTAATAAGCATCATGCAAAACAATGTATTGCCTCAGTTTCTCTGTACTCTCGTGACTGTTTGCCATTGTTTCTGTCTGCCCCTGTGTGTGTGTGTGTGTGTGTGTGTGTGTGTGTGTGTGTGTGTGTGTGTGTGTGTGTGTGTGTGTGTGTGTGCGTGCGTGTGTGCATGCATGCGAGAGAGAGAGAGAGAGAGAGAGAGAGAGAGAATGTCTGTCTGTCTCCCTCGTCTCTCTCTCCCCCTCCCCCTCCCTAACACCAACCACTGTTATCCCGAGGGTCAGGCCAGTAATTGGGCTGCACTGCTCTTGACCAAGGAGGCCTGTGTGTCATTGTGGTGGAGTATCACTGCCCAGTTCCTAATGACAGAGCTCTGGGAGAGAACAGGCATGCTCGTCTCACCCATCTTCTCAAAGACAGGCTCCAAGCCATAAGAGGACCACATCCATTGTGTCGCCAACAAATAGGTCTTCCGGGCTCCGGGGCTCCGGAGATGGCCAATTCCCCATGATGTCCCACCCACGCTTGCTTGTGAATGAGGGGGAGCTGCAGGAGACAGATGGTGTGGGCTGGTTGCCTCATTGAGATGGGCCAGCTTGGAGATGGCTGTTTACAGATTGTTTTGACCCCTGGAGGAGCAGGCCCAATGTCACTGAGGACAAGTTTGGTGACTTGGACTTCCGTCCAGGGTCACCAAGAGGCAGCAGAAGTAAATACATATTGAGCAAGTGTAGAATGATTTGTTTGATGTCTTTTTGATTAGGCCAACAACAAAGAGTAATTTTGGTTACTGGAACAAGGATGAAAGAAAGGTTCAGTACATCTGCCAAAACTTTTTAATGTTAAATTTTTTTCTTGTGAATTAGGTCAGATTGAATATAATTCAAGTATCTCTATTGCTGAAAACGCTTTTTAAAATGTAAATAGTGGATTCCCCAAGTGCTTTTAGGTCAGGGGAGACAGGATAGCATGCAGTTTATTGTTTACCTTCAATTTCTGTCATTTTTATTTTATTTTACTTTTTTACATGACAGAAAAGATGTTTAGGGTCAGCAGAAAGATAGGGTCAGTCAGGTCACCATAACTTTTTGAGGGGCCGGGGGTGGAGATGGGGGTCTTGGAGGTTGAATGGAACTGTTTAGTGTGAAAGCAAATCACTTGTTGATGAAGTAACAAGAGTGGTCTAAGTGATGTCAAGGCAGAAAAAAATGTGTGGGTCAGAAGATAGAAAGCAGCACTTGCATGCATTCTCAGCAGATCCAAAAAAACTGCATTGGAGGTTATCTGTTGGAAACATATGCTAACGGCAGGCTAGCATTACACAATTGTGCATTATTCACTTAATATTTAGCAGGTAACTTGTCACCTGTGTCCATGAGATGTGCCATTCAAAGCTGTGTGGATCCTGCAATAGCATCCTTGAGCAAGATGCTCCACTTAAATTCTTGTCCCACCCAGGTGAGGGTGGAAATATGAATGAATAGATAATTAACAGTGAGAACTTCATCTGCAGCCAGCCTGCATTTAATTAAGGTGGAATTGGTTGGCTAGTGCAATGGCTCTTTTGCCTCAGGGTAAAAGTGAGCAGTTAAAGCACCCATAAGTTGATGGAAAGTCCCAGTTTTGAAACAAGCACCCTCCCCCTTGTCTGTGTATATATCAATATTCACAGTGCCAGAAAACTTTGGGTTAAAAGGTAAAGACATGGCTTTATATAGCAACCTAACATCCACGTCTGGGTCTCCAACCACTTCACACTTTACCCCCAGATCATCAGGACACTCAATCAATTCTTCACTGGCACCTGAGGACACACAGTGGGACAGACAGATAAGACTCTCCCAGTCAGGCAACAGCACCAACTCCACTCCCTGGGGAGTGTTCCAACCCGATGCAGGGTCAGGCCTACATGCAAGTGTTGCCTGCTTTTCATGTACAGTGTGCCATTGCTGCCCTCACAGGTCTCTGGTTTTACTCCTGGGTGGGAGAGATGTGAGTTCAGCGTCATACTCAAGGAATCAAGTCAGAAAACTGCACAGCTTCAAATAAAACACAGTACCCACCTGCCACAAGTGACTGTAAATCAAGTGTCACAACCAGTCGGCCACACATCTTGTGATGAAGGAACTGAAAGAGCCACATTACCTACGCCTGCACACCTGCAGATTGCAAGACTTTGCTGGTGCTGCATGGCAGCACTTGTTGCGATGCTGTGAAAGATTCAACAAATGAATGAATGAAACTGAAAGAGAAGCTTTCTTGTTAGGCCTCTTGCCTGCCACACTTTGCACATTTTTTTATGCATCACTCATATTTCAGACAAACCAGGCAGAACAGTGTTATGACATGTAAAACATAAATTAAGTTCTGACAGCCCAGACAACTGATTGGTTGGCACTTTACAACAAATATGCAAAAAATATGCTGTTTGTGTTGATTCTGGCAGTGCTTGATTGGAGATGATAGTTGTGCTCTCAGTAGACAATGCATGACTAAGACTAAGACATGCAAAGTAGAATGGCAAGTATTTCATCTGTTGGAGTCATTGTGGGAAAATATGCCAGCGGTATTAAATCTTGCACTAGTTGCAGTGCTGAATTGGAAGTATTGAGTGTGCTTTGCATAGAGATTGCATGAATTATGAAGGAGGTTAGACTGACAAGCATGCCTATATAAATGAATGCAATAGATTTAGCTGGAGGAAACGGAATATCCATCTATCCATGTATGTGTGTGTGTGTGTGCCTGTGTGTGTTTGTGTGTGCGTGCGCGCACATGCATGTGTATTTATGTATATGTGTGCATATAATTATGTGTGTAATATGTGTGTGTGTGTGCATGCATGGGTTTATGTGTGCTTGAATGTTGTAGTGAGTATCTGGTTGGGAATATATGGAGATAAAGATCTGGCACTTCTGTAACCCATGTCGTTTCTCTTGCAGTGATCGAACAAAACATTGAACAGGAAGAACATTCCAACAAGTCCTCTGCAGATCTCAGGATACGTAAAACACAGGTAAAAATTATCTCACCATTCGGCACTACTCTTCAATCTCAAGCCACAATGAGAATAAATATATCCTTTTCAATGAGAAATATACAATGCTGCATTATATTTATGTCTACTTTGAAAAATTATGGAATGGGGTGTATTCTGTAATGGTTTTTTGGTGTGTGTGTGTGTGTGTGTGTTGTTGTTGTTGTTTTTTTCATTTTTTCACACTTGTTTTCATAGCAGTGTTTGTTGCAAAATGCTTTTTCACAAATGTACATATAAAATAACTTCCTGAGTTGCCCAAATCTATGGTGACCCATATTTCCTTCGTGTGACAAAATAGGACAGGATTCCAGTGTAGATCATGAGCTGAAAAGGACATGTTGTTTAGATCTCAAGCAAAAAGGGTTTGAAAAGCTTGGGGGAAAGTTGTGGTAAATGCAGAACAGTTAGGAACACCTTCCCCCGGTTTATGCAGGGTCTTAGACTTCTGCAGAAGCTTGTTGCTTCTGTTAGGCAGAAATGACATTACAGGGTCACTAGACTAGCAGTGTAAGTAGGCTAATCCAAGAAGCAAAACGACAAGTTAATTTCTGCCCATGTTGTGTGTGCATATGATTTGCACTGCTTGAAGTAAACCAAAGTTGTCATAGGACTAAAAGGCAGCAATTCATGTTGATATGTTCATATAATTATCCCCTCCCCTCCCCACTATATAAAAAATCATTTTATTTTGTTTCAACCCTTTCTGTAGTTCTGTTTTCTTCTAACCTCTATTTCATCTGTACCTTTTCTCTTTCCCTTCATTTACTCGCTTCTCATCCTCTCTCCCTCTTCCCTTCCTCCCCTTTCCTCAGCCCCCCGCCCCCCCCCCCCCCTCTCTCTCTCTCTCTCTCTCTCTCTCTCTCTCTCTCTCTCTCTCTCTCTCTCTCTCTCTCTCTCTCTCTTACCACATTTGAATATTTTGCCTCAAGGGCTGAATGTAAGAAAGGCAATACTGCCTAATTCACTACCCTTGTAAAATAAAGTTCGTTCGTTCGTTCGTTCCCTGCATGTGTGGGGTTTTCCTCTCATACATGTACTTCCAGTCCTCTTTGGCTCAGAGTTCCTAATCCATTCCCCATCCCCAACCTCAAGAGCACCCGACTCCCACCCCCCAACAACATCTCCACCTACATCCCCAACACTACCAAGTTGGCTCACGAAAGCGTATGCATGAATGCACACACATGCATGCAAGCACACACATGCATGCAAGCATGCACACACATGCACACACACACATATGCACACACATACACATGCATATACACACACACATGCATGCGCACACACACACATATGGATGCAAACGTACACACACACACACACACACACACACACTCACACAGATGCAAACGCACACACACACATGCATGCATGCATGCACACATTCACATACTCTCTCTCTCTCACACACACACACACACACACACACACACACACACACACACACACACACACACACACACACACACACACACACACACACACACACACACACCCCACCTCACCCTCTTTATAGTAGTAATCATTGGTTAGGGCAGTGGCAGACTGCTGCTAGGGAGAGGCCACTCTTTGCATGGGGATTGGCTGATCAATATATTAAAATCCAAGCAGGACCCAATGCACACACAACGAGAAATGACTGCATGCTTCATTGCACTAGTCTATGAGATCTGATTGGAAACCAGCCTGGGTTGGCCTGCCTGGGCAGCTCTTGTGTTCTGTAGGAACTGCTACATCAATTCCGGGCATGCTGAGTTTTGTTGTCTTGGGTAGAGAATTTCCTTGGGGAGGGAATTGAGGTTGAGGGATAAGGTGGAGGGGGAGGGATCAGGTGGAGGGGGTGGGATGAGATGAGGGGTGGGATGTGTTTGGGGGGGTGGCAGTTTGATGCAGAAGAAGCATACAGGTGTGTGATGGCATAAAGTAGAGTAAGATAGGGTAAAACTGTTTGAGCTCCAGATACGGATGATAAGACACTTAGTAAAGTAATATCTTTACTTGTAGCTTGCATTTAGAAAATTGATTTTTGACAAATGTTTATAGACAGAAATGCATTGATAGAAACAAACAGTAAATTTGACTTGTTATGGAATTTCCCCATCATAGTTTACAGGGAATAAAACAGATACAATTTGCCTTTGAGTTTGAGTGAATTTTTTTTTCCAGTGCATTTACAGCCAGTGTTAACTTTTTTTTCATTACTTGGTACATTGCTCTGTTAGAACCACCTGTTTATAATCCCACATGTGAACTGTTCCTCTGAAATGTCATTGACATATGTAAATGCTTGACAGGTTTATAAATTCTAATCAATGTTTATCTCAACTTTGCTTGCTGCTTTGTAAATGTAACACATGTCCGTTTGGTACTGACTATTTACAAGGTCAGTAGCGTTGAGATTTAATGAATTGAGCATTTTATCAATTTGCCATCTGTTGAAATGCCAATGCTCTCATGGTATTAATTCTTTCTTGTTGTGTTTATTTCTAGTATTCCACTTTATCACGTAAATTTATTGAAACGATGACTAGTTACAACCAAGCGCAGATAGACTACCGCGATGGATGCAAAGCTCGAATACAGCGACAAATGGAAATCAGTAAGATGTTTAGAAATCTTGGGGAGCAATTTTTGTTTGGCTTCCTTAGATCTTAGTGTTCTCATGTGTTTTCTTTACCTTTTCTTGAAAGATGCTCCAATCTCTATTCCTGTATTGATTTGTGAGTGGGGGAAATCTGTCATATGAAAGTGATGTGCCTTTTTTCAGGTGGGAATGCTCATTTCCTGTATCTCTGAAAGGATTTGATCGAGAACCATTCATATTTTGTGTGCGTCATTACCTCAGCAGTATGTAATTTTTTTATTCCATTCCTTCATATTAAAGCCCATTTCAATACTTCAATCACTAACTAAAAGAAAAATGATATTCATTGAATTGACAGATTTCCTTCAGCCTTGATTACATCTGCAAGAGAAATATTTCTACTGCATTTACTTAATTAACACTAGTAAATTGTTTATTTGCTTCTTTTTTCATTTTTAGCATGCCACATTATCACGAAAATTTGTGGAGGTCATGAATGATTACAATGCGTGCCAGATAGACTACCGAGAGCGTTGCAAGGGCCGTATCCAGCGGCAGTTGGAAATCAGTAAGCCAGTATTTGATCCCTTGCATGACTGTAACAGAATTGCTTCTGATGCGACCTTGACTTTTGACCTTGACCTATGCCCTTCATTCCTTGACATTGACCTGCGACCTGTGCCCCCCTTGCTTTTGATACTGACCGTTGACCTGTGCTTTCTATCCTTTGACATTGACCTTTGACCTGCTGCCCTCCATCCTTTGCTTCCTTCCCATTCACGCCTACTTCCTGACAGGTGCCTGATGCCAGAAAGACAGAGGCCACTTCATTTCAGTGCATTCACAAGTCAATTGACACACTTGGACCTAGCCAGTCTGTCCTGACATTGATGACCCCTTTTCACTCTTCCCCCTTTGACAGGGTCTTTGAATTGGCTGATAACCTACTTTGATACTGCAATCCCCATTTCGAACAACCTAGCAAATTCTATCACAGGCTTAATCAAAGAGAGCCCTTGTACAAACTTTTGGTTGCTGTATGGTTGTTTCCTGACTTCTCTTCCCCCCCCCCCCCCCCCCCCCCCCCCCCCCCCCCCTCTTCTTTGTAATGCGAGAAGCTTCATTTTCCAAGAGTGTAATTGTGGTTTAGTGGGTGGGATGAGGAGCAGATTTCTATGTCAGATGTAGGTTTTCGCCATGCTACGCAGCCAGGAAATTCTTTGATGGATGTGAGCGATTGA
>JAWQFJ010001972.1:90000-117500 GCA_034096865.1 Theodoxus fluviatilis | reverse complement strand
GCTAAATTGGATAGTGGGGAGCCATGACATATGTGACCTGTTTTTCCAAAATGAGTCGCTTGAATATCTTTGGTGATTTTCAGATTGTTATGTAGTCATAAAGCACAGTAAATGACCTTCAAAATGACACAAAATTATTATGATATGGCCAGTGGTTGCTGAGAGATGAAAAATTGAATATGCATGTACCCAAAAAGCGATTAAAAGGGATTTTCAAGTCTGAGCTTCATTTTGCCTACTTGTAATGAAGCTACATCAATAAATTCAGCCCAGAGCTAATTCTTGCATACATCTCTCAACAGCCCCTGAAAATGAGCTATGGGTTGTGAAACCATACTAAATACTTGACCAATCTGTTTGTGGGTACAACAGAAGCAATGCAATGATGAGGTAGGGTGTTATGAAATCTGACAAATTTTTTCCACACTGAAATTGCTGTGCCTATCTAAAGACATAAGGACTGATCTTTAGTAGCAGATTTGAAATACAAAACTCTTGGAGTATATGTAGGAATGGTTCAACTTTCTGAATCAAGTAAAATCTTGGAATTGCTGGAGTACCCCCTTTGGATGAATCATTGGCCACATCTGGATTTGAACAAAGTATCCAAGTGACTAATTTGGGAGGATTGGTTACATATGTGATCATGTGCAGAAGATGAAGCCTGCATGGCTGAGTCGTATATCAAAGAAGGATTGAGAAATATGTTGTGGGAAGTTCTACTGATATTATCAGGTTTTCCCTTTTTACTTTTTGATGTTTTCACTAAGATGGTGCATTTATTGAGCAATCAAAAGAGATGGCACAACTTTTCACCATAAACGTTTGTTAATTAGACTGTTTAAATGAATGACTACTATTGATTTCACACAATGTTTACACACCAATAGTTATACAATGTACATAAGAAATAGCATTCCTTTGATTCAGTACTTATGGTAAATTCAATTCAAAGACAGTATCTCTGTTATCTCTATCATCTGAGTGTTTTGGACGTTTGTCCATGTGAAGTTTTTTCATTTTCTTTTTCTTTGTGAGTCTTTGTGATTATTTTTCCTGCCTCGTGCACATGTGTGTGTGTGTGTGTGTGTGTGTGTGTGTGTGTGTGTGTGTGTGTGTGTGTGTGTGTGTGTGTGTGTGTGTGTGTGTGTGTGCATGCATGTGTATTTCCATGGTTCCTTGTGTTCACTTTCAATTCTTTGACCGTAGATCATCATGGAGACCCAACAGGCCAAGCAGACCTTGGCAGACATTGAGGCCAGGCACAATGACATCATCAAGCTGGAGACCAGTATACGAGAGTTACATGATATGTTCATGGACATGGCCATGCTCGTAGAAAGTCAGGTGAGTGTCTTTTTAATGATGCTTTTTGTGCAAGTGCGTGTGCGTGTGTGTGTGTGTCCATCATCGCTTTAGGAAATTACATGCAAAGCCACTTCTTTTTATATATAGCTGTGATACATGTAGAAACAAATTTTGCCTTAGCAGATGGAGTGGGAAAGAATGATGTGGGTATCAGGGACTGGTTGGTATTGTTCTCTTCAGAGGTTTGCTTGGCTTTTCCTCAGAGATGTGCTCTGCTTTTCCTCAGAGGTGTGCTCGGCTTTTCCTCAGAGGTTTGCTAGGCTTTTCCTCAGAGGTGTGCTCGGCTTTTCCTCAGAAGTGTGCTAGGCTTTCCCTCAGAGGTGTGCTAGGCTTTCCCTCAGAGGTGTGCTCGGCTTTCCCTCAGAGGTTTGCTAGGCTTTCCCTCAGATGTGTGCTAGGCTTTTCCTCAGAGGTTTGCTAGGCTTTTCCTCAGAGATGTGCTCGGCTTTTCCTCAGAGGTGTGCTAGGCTTTCCCTCAGAGGTGTGCTAGGCTTTTCCTCAGAGGTGTGCTAGGCTTACCTTCAGAAGTGTGCTAGGCTATCCCTCAGAAGTGTGCTAGGCTTTCCCTCAGATATGTGCTCGGCTTTTCCTCAGAGGTGTGCAAGGCTTTTCCTCAGAGGTGTGCAAGGCTTTTCCTCAGAGGTGTGCTAGACTTTCCCTCAGAGGTGTGCTCGGCTTTTCCTCAGAGGTGTGCTATTCCCTCAGAGGTGTGCTAGGCTTTTCCTCAGATGTGTGCTAGGCTTTCCCTCAGAAGTGTGCTAGGCTTTCCCTCAGAGGTGTGCTAGGCTTACCTTCAGAAGTGTGCTAGGCTTTTGTTGCAAGAACACCCTCGACCTTCCTGCATGGGCTACATAATGAGAGTTGTCAGCTGTTGCTAGAAGAGTTATTTCCCTTGCAGTTGGAAATGTCCATCACATCATGACTACAGCAGCTAGCCATTCATGGACCAGAGTGATCAAATTGACAATGCCTTGTGATGGTAGCATCCTATTCAGCTTTTGCCTTTTGTTGGTTGATGGGGATGGCACCAGTGTTGAGTTTGTCAATTCCTTGGAACAATTCTTCAGTGGTAACTTCCTGTTTGAGTAGCACAGTCAAAATGGACAGATGCTGCTGTTGAATGGACACTTTATCACAGGAAGTGTTAATTCCCCAACTTATCAGCATTTAAGTATCTCATCCATCGCCATGCTTTAATTTTTTACATTCATTTTGTGTTTCCTTCCCGTTTCAAGGTGGAGATTTTGTTATGATGAATGTTGTGTGTCCTTTACACCAGGGAGAAATGATAGACCGGATTGAGTACAATGTGGAGCAAGCAGTAGACTACATAGAAACTGCCAAGATGGACACAAAGAAAGCTGTCAAATACCAGAGCAAAGCTAGGAGGGTAAGTAGAAAGTCTTTGTTTCAAAACTGCATCTGAAGTGTGTGTTGTTTAGTACCCTCTTTGATGGTATGTTGTCTTGATATGTAGTACTATTCAATATACATATAGTGCATCCTTTTTAAAATCAATTATGATGCATCATAGGTGAAACTAGTTCATTTCTGTCATGTTTATTGTTGTGCGAGTGTTGCAACTTCATGAGTTTTCAGTGATGAAACATGCACATTTCCTGTAATTTTGTTAAGTTAATGTGAGTCTGTGCAGTTGAGTCCAAAAAAATATGACATGAAGCCTCCACAGTAAACACAATGTCTACATGCATTCAAACATGGAACAGGCTGGTGTAGTAAGGAAATTAGGAATTTGTGTCACATGCTCTATGGTGGTTTAAAAAAATATAATTAGCAGGCTGATAATTGAAACTAGAGTGGGTTTTTTGGTTTTTACACATATGTTAATGTGTAAGGACGTTTAGATAGCACCATTGCAACTGAAAGACACTTCACAGTGTCACAGAGCAAAAAAAGTGTTTGGTTGTCTCTAGAGCGATGATAGTCACTGCTTGGCCAATTTCCAAAAACACACTGTTCCACAGTCAGGTTACAGAACATGAGTAAGCCCTGTCTCCAACAGTTAGTGTACTTTGTCTGCGGGCAGGTCTGCCCATGCCTCTCTCAGACCCTGCCTAACTACGGAACACATTTGGAACTGTACATATGTGGCAGTTTTGCCATGGCTGTGAAATCTTGCTCTGGGAGTGGCAGTCCATTGCAGCTACCAGATTTTGGAAATGCTGGTGTTTTGCCTGTTGTCCATGATGCCAAAATATATAACTCCAAAACATGATCAACTGACTCAAACCTATCTGCATAATCAAAGTTTTGGAATTTCTTGTGCACTTTCTGAGTGAGGGAGCCTCCATGAAATATACTAAACCAACATGAAGATCTGAAGACAGATTTCCTCGAGGCTTATCTGAATAGGGAACAAAAGGAAATGTCTAAAAAAGAGGAAGGTATGATTACCCATGCATTTAGAATTAAGTACGTACAACACATGATTATGGATGAACAACATTATATTATGTAATGAAGGCTCTCATGGAAGCAGGCTTGTCCTCATATTACCATGTCAAAAACGGTTCACATCACTTGTCCTTGAACTAGGGCCGACTGCACAGATCTCATTGAAGTTTTTCCCGTGGATTTCATTTCTCGGATTTCCCTTAGAGTGCGCATGCTGTTTTACTTTTTGTTCAGTTTGATTTACGTTGGATTTGTTTTCTCTTTTCTTTTCAGAAAAAGATATTGATCATAATATGCATTATCGTGTTGATTGCCATAGTAGCCTTAATCATTGGTTTGTCTGTGGGACTCAAATCGTAGGGAGGCAAATCCAACTGCAACCCGCAGTAGAGGCATGCAAAGGAGTTGTGGCCATGTTGCAAGCAAATGGGGACCAGAGTCAGCAGAAGCAACTGACACGCATTCCTTACTTCAGCACAAACATCAGTCTCAGCTCATCCGAAGTGTGTCCACCATGAACCTGTGACAGTTACCAGAAGAGAGAGAGAGTGATTGGCGCTGTCACATCACACATTTACAGGTTTTGTGTCCTTTCATTGGGAGTGGAAGTGGTCCTGTTACATTTCTTTTCATCCACATATTGTTGCCTTTGTTTTCTTTTTTATGGTCTTTTTCCCTTCTTTTTTTCGTTCATCTTTGTATTCTACTTCAGTGCCATTCTGTCCATCTTTGTGCCCGAGCTCTCTCTCTCTCTCTCTCTCTCTCTCTCTCTCTCTCTCTCTCTCTCTCTCTCTCTCTCTCTCTCTCTCTCTCTCTCTCTCCCTCTCTCTCTCTTATTTTTGTCTTCTCTCTGTATTCCATGATAGTTCTATTCCACATCATGAAGCTGATGCCTTGAAAAGCATCATGCAAAACAAGTGCAATTTAATTGACATGTGTTATTGATTTTGTTCTGTATATAATCAGTAGATGCTCACAATATGTGTTGTTTATAAATCTGTTGAGGTTGCCTTATAAGTATGTGAGATAGTACATTCATGATCATTGTGTTTGTTAATGAGGCCAAATATTTTGTGATGTGTGCATGATGTAATTTCAGTGGTGTTCATAGTGCTGTGCTATGGTTGACAATTTTCCCTCTAGACATGGATTCGAAGGCCAGAAGTCATGATTGAAACTCCTCACCAACAAGCTAGTCTTCAGTGACCTGAAAAAGTGTCAACGAATTAATTAAGAAGAAGTAATAGGAAGTGTATGAATCTTCCTAGGCTGGCAACAGGATTTGGGTGAATGACAACTGCACAGCTCAGATATGTTTCCATAAATCAGCAATATGCCAGCATGTTCAGTCCAAAATACTAGGGTGAATTTCCTTCTTTTTTTTTACTCCATGTAAATAGTGTTTACTGGAAGGGTTCTTGTCACACCATGGATTCATGCAGTGTAAACAATGATCTTAACATTGTCTCGCTTGTGATTATACAAGCATTAACCAATAGAGGAGTATTGTCATTGACACTGTAGTCATAAATAGACATTTGGTTCAGAAATGAGAATGAGCAATAGAGCCAATCCAGTTATGGATGCAGAGATTTCAATGATAAACAGATATTTAAAAGAGGATTGGAATTTTTTACTTGTACTGCTCCATCATGAAACTTCAGTTCATAGTGAGTTGGTCAGCAGATTGTTAGAACATGAATCTGACAAACTACATCTTTATTTTCGAACAAGTAGATAGAAGAGATACCTTTTTTTTAAAGGCAGTTAAGGATCTGTTATGTACACCTTCATTCTTTTTAGCAGAAAGATCCGTGAATTTGTAGTCTTTGCATCATTGATAGAAAGAAATCCTGGGGGTGGGGGGTGGGGATGGGGGAAATGCTGTGAGAGAGAAAAAAAGCTCAATTTGTTGTTCACTTTATGTGAAAATGTCCTGCCAAACATGCAAGTTTGGTTTGTTATTAACTGAGGTAGTGTTGGAGAGAGTGTATCATTTATTTCTCTCTCTTTAAGATGCTATGCCTAACATGCTTTTAAAAAATAAGTTTATTGACAGGGACTGCAGAAAAGGTGAAGAGGAGCATGGGTGGCTGAAGGCATGTATATTGTACATAGGATGAACAGTGCAACCCTGTTTACTTTTATTCCATTCCCTTTATGAACATATATTATAAAAATCTAGTCACTTGTCATACAGCATTATGCTAGATTCAGTTCTCCCGTGCTTCTGTCGAAGCATTACACAATTATTAGAAATTGTTGCAGTAGGAATGAGTATGAAAACAAGTGACTCATTGAAGCTTTGAAACAAAAACCAGGAACAAAATGAGATACCAAAATGGATTTTGGCTATCAATGTGGTTTTCCCCTCCAAGGTTGAAATGGTTAGTTATAACTTTGTCACCTCATTCTCCGCTTCAAAGCATAAAAAAGGAGAAAGGAGAAGTGCCCTGATCAACATCAGACAGCTCTGAGAAAGATAAGAAGTATGACAAACTGCTAATTGAAATAAGTAGACTTATGCATCATGTGTGTAATTCCCTCTCATCTTGCTGGCTTATTGCTCTTTCTAACTGATGTAAGACTGTCCGGATTTTTGTTGTTGTTGTTAGTGTTATAAAATTACCTTATATATTGTAAGTGTTATGAAATTGCCTTAGATATTATTTATTGACAAGGTTGGTGCACCACATGAATATGATTTTGTTGCTTTTATTCCAATTGTTGTTTCTTCAGCAGTGAAGTGTCTTTTAGTTAGGTCATCATTGGAAAAGAAAACAATAACCTCTTGAAACATTTGAAACAATTTTTTCATCTTTGTAGTAGTCAAGTGCAAAATTTTCTGTGACAAATTGTCAAAGCAGTGCTCAGCAACCACATGTAATTGCGATCAGCCCTTTTGGCTCTGAAGCAATTGTGATTTATGTTGTTGGAACTCTTTTTAAAAAAGGAATCACAGAATTTTGTTGTACATCATTTGCATTAGGAGATCTTTGTCAGTATTCCTTAAGCTAGTCTTCTTTAAATATGAATGAATAACAACTTTTTCAAAAGCTAGTGAACTTCTTTTTTTCACATTGTTAACTGCAGAACTAGTTTTGCAACACATACCAGTAAGATCTTATTGTCTGTGCTTGTATAAACCTCAAGACTTGGTTCCGTGATATTTTAATATTGTTTAGTTTTGTTTTCTGAAATGGTCAGTCATTTATAGAGATCTTGAACAACATTTTAAATTAGTCTATGATTGCATTATCAGTTATGTTGTTGTCAAGTTTAGTGGAATAATTGTGATAGTTGGTAGTGAAATTCTTGTTGACAGGGTATGATGAAAAAAAGTCCTTATGTCATGAAATTGGTCTAAAGAATGAAATAGAAAAAAAAGGAAAGAAATGGGTTTAATGCATCAGTGAGAAAAAGGGAATAATTTTGTCTTTAATGAACAAAACTGTCTTGTACACCGAGCTACATAATGTGTGATCAAATTTGGATAAAGCATTGTCTTTAGTTGTATTTGGTTTCAAATTGTGTTTTCAAATATTATCAACACTGCTGAATAGTCTTTAAATGCATCAGCTGAATTGCCTACACATGTAATTGTGATAGAATGGGTAAACATTGATGGCTTATTTTCTATTTTCATTGCTCAGTGTAAATATGCTGCATTATCATTTGTTAAGCAACTATTGATGTGTGTAAATACATAATGGAACTTACTGAACAAGAGGTGTAAATATGTATAGAGATAGTTCTGTGAACATATTACCATTGGTGCAGCTTTTTCCTTTTTAAGACGTGTGTCCTGTGATTAAACTGCTCTCTCCTTCATTCCTAAGCTGTTGATGGAAAAATTCCTTGGCTATTTGGTTTCTGTGCATTAGTGAGCATTTCTTTACTGAAGAGGTCACAGTGGTATAAGCAGTGGTCATGCTGTTGATGTATCATATTGTTACGTAGTATATGTATTTAAGTCTAACAAGATTTCGCTTACTACTGAAATGGTGCAAATGAAAAGTCAGCATCTTGGGGGGGGGGGGGGTAATTTCAGCAACCAAATAATTAAACGACACATTTAATCCCATCCAGTTTATGATTCTTTTATGCTGAATAGTTTTTCCTGATACGATTCACAGATGCCTTCGTACACTTATGTAAAATTAGGCTACTTAACATTTCACCATCCCCCTCCCCCAAAGGAATTTGCATACTCTGCCTGTTTAATTTCCAGACATACCTCATTTGCATTCTGAACTCAGATGATCATCATGAAACTTGTTTGTTATGAACTTCAAAAACGTTTTGTAGATCCCTTTATCAAGTGAAATCTGTTTTGCATGATTTCATGAGGCAGATAAGTTTTCTTAATGATTCCTGATTTTGAATACTATGTTTTCTCACCTAATTTAAAGAGGTCTTCAAAGTCTAAGTAAGCCAATTAATTAATGAAACTAATATGCTAAATGGTCTCTTTGAAATTTTGTTAGATAAAGTTTCTTATTATGTAAAGAGAACTTATCACATTTGCTGGTTTATTGATCAGTATGTGCTGTGGGATAGGAATTAATCATTCATTTTGATCAATTTGTGGGTGTGATAAGTAGTTTCAGTAATACATGATGGCAAATTTTATTTTGGGAATCAGTGCATTTTATTTCTGTTTCGTGATAATAAGGTGTTGTCAATACATTATTTTAAAGTATTTGTTGAGAAGAGCTTTATAATTATGATTGTTTGTTGTTATTTCATGGGTGAGATCATCTTTAGTAGTGGTATGATACTTTTATTTCATTTAATCATGCTTTATGTCATTTCATTTGCCTTTAGCATTCTTATGTTGAAGTTAAGAAATGCTGTATATTTCAAATTAGAAAGTGAAGCTTCAGTTTATATTATTTTGTTGACTGATTGTTTTCCAACCTGTTTAGCTCTGAACCGTGAACAATTTGTGAATGATAAATACTCGAATCTGTGAATTCTTGCGAGTCGGCACCTTGTGTGTCTTCGTGTTTTTGTTGCCAAAGAAGCTATTACTTTCATATTTGAATTTAAACCTTTGCACTGCTTCATTTTGACTAGGGACAGTTTTTAAGTAAACCCAACTTGATTTTGCAACAAAGCATATTTGGAACACAGCCTTTGTTCTTGGGGGGAGCAGAAAGTATTGAGAAAAAGCATTCCTCATTTTTGAGGGCGTCTGTTTCTTTGGGGAAAGGGGGGGGGGGGATGACGCCATGAAAGTCAAAGATTTAAACAGATGCAGTGAAAAATTTTTAGATAAGTTTGCAGCAATGTGCAAAGGTTGTTTGCATATTCCCCATCTCCCTCCCACCCTGATCCTCCAACAAATGTTATCCAAGATGGCAGAAACGAGAAATGACAGCTGTCATATGTTCCTACAGTTCTGGACATGGGACAAACGGCAAGGAATTTCTTGTGCTGGCTGACTTCCTCATGACTAACCAGTGTACCACTGAACTCATTCTAGATCAGCAGGATGCTCCAGAAACAGATGCTCAACTTGCAAACTGCTGCACTAGCTCTAAGTCATAGTAGGAAGTAGGGCATTCTTGCTTCTTCACACTGTTGTTAGTATATTTACTGTGTTTCCTCTTTAATTCTCTACTTGCCTGTGACACTGTCTCAAGTGAAACCTGCAGCTGAGAATCCACTGATCTAGAGTGACTGTATAGTGGTAGAGGATGGTATGACGCCAGCACTACGCAGGATGACCATGTTTGTCTGTTTCATCCAGGTCAGCATCTTTCCGTAATAGGGGACCAATTCTGATGGGACCAACACAATGCTAGCGTCCATTTTTCTTTTCCTGTAAAGATGTACACACTAGGCATGGTGCTCTGTAGATTTCCAGCAAAGTGGAAAGTATTGGGCTCCAACTATACTTTAGTACACACACACACACACACACACACACAAACACACACACTCACACACACACACACACTCACTCTCACACACACACACACACACACACACACACACACACACACACACACACACACACACACATGACCAAACAACCACACACACACATACATTTAACCAAATACCCGCACACGTATTTTACCAAATATGCACATACACACATATTTTACCAAACACCCACACACACACATTACCAAATACACGCACACACATAACCAAACACCCGCACACACATTTCACCAAATACACACACACATGAACACATACATATAACCAAACATCTGCACACACATATTACCAAATATACACACACATATACATATAACCAAACACACTCACACACACACACATATTACCAAATACACCTACACACACACACACACCAAACACCTGCACATCTATTACAAGTACACACACATATAACCTAACACCTGCACACACATATTACTAAATACTCACACACACACACACACACATATAGCCAAACACCTGCACACAAATACTACCAAATACACACATACACACACATATAACCTAACACCTGCACACACATATTACTAAATACATACACACACATATATAAACAAATGCCCACACTCACATATTATCAAATACACACACACATACATTAAACCAAACACCCGCACACACATATTACCGAACACACACACACACACACACACACACAACCAAACACTCGCCAACACATAACCAAACCCACACACATGCATATAACTCGCACACACACTCACATAACTGAACGCACACACAAAAACACTTTCAACCAAGAAGACATTTTAGATGCAAAGTCTGCTATAAGTTTTAATGAGTGTAAACTGATTATAAATGTAATTTGTAAGAATTCAGTGATGACAAGCATAGACACTGGGAAACTAAGTGCCAGAAAAGCAGCCGCAGAAACTTCAATACAGGTTGTGCTAAAACCGGAGTAATTAGATCTAATTAGTTCTGGAAAGCTTCTGGACGCAATTGAAACATGTGTAAGCGGTTTGAGACCCAGACAAAGGGTGTAAGTCGCTATAAAAAACCACACCTTTACCTTTAGTGGATCACTATTCTGTGGTCTGATCCAAGTTCAAAGGTTCCATATTCTTGAGATTATTTGATGGGAAGAGGAAAGGGGGGGAAAAGACCTCATTACATTGTGATTGTCAATCTTTCAGGTAATTTTGTCAACATTTCATGTGCAGAGAAAGCAGGGTTTAATGGAAGCCTCTGAGAGTAATGTTTACTCAGTTCCTTAGATCAGTGTGCATCAGTGAAATTCCAAGATGTTTTCAGAGATCCAGCAAAGTATTATTTTAGCATTGTTAGCAATAATGTTGATGTACATGTATAATCAGTTACAGTTCATTTCTGTGCCTTGTATATTTGGTTGCATGTCATATTCGTTGCATTTATGCATATGTTTGTGTTTTCATTTTTATATGATTTCACTGGTAAGCAGACATGATTGTTAGAAGTCAAATTCACCTGAGAAAATTGTGTCCTGGGAGGAGCAGATTTTGTAGATTACCGGGCATTTCCTTTTGTTTTGTTGATGACTGGTTGGTCATGTTTTAGTATTTAAGAATATGTTCATAAATTATGTTGATTTTGTCCTTAGAATCATGCTCTGATAGAGACGCTCTGTATGATAAGGGGCATTAAACCCATGTGCAGAGAAACACAAAATAAAACATCAGAGTATTTCCCTGTGCCTGCTTTTCATTTTGATCTGATGTTCAACTTGTGACATTGGCATGCTGTCTACTTCCTTGAACTGCATTGGAAATTTCAACGAGAAGAAAAAGAACTGCATCACAAAAAATATATACATATAATTTTATATACACACACACACACACAAATGTCCATGAACAACTTCACTGAAACTTCCATGATTGGTTCATGTGTTTTTGATGAATCACAATAGGGGCATGACAAAGAATTGCATGTAGAAATCACTTTTGCTGTTGGCTGCAAGGAACATCCTGGAGTGAACTGTAGCCCAGCCAAGCTAGTGGTAGTCATGATGTGGGTTGCATGTCAACTGCTCCACTATCATCATTTTGTAGTAGTGACCACACTACAGGTGCATGATGGGGAGGAGTTTGTGCAGATGTCCTAAACAGCTGAAACTGCCTGATACACACCTTTTCAGTTAGAATGGTGTGGTTTAGTGTGTGATTGTATGTATTCATGTGCCTTTATACATGCTTACATATGTGTGTGTGCGTTTGTGTTTGTGTGTGTGAGTGTGTGTGTGGTTGTATGTATGCATGTGCTTTTATACATGTTTGCATATGTGTGTATGTATGTGTGTGTGTGTGTGTGTATGTGTGTGTGTTTGTGTGTGTGTTTGTATGTATGCACATGCTTTTATACATGTTTGCATGTGTGTGTGTGTGTGTGTGTGTGTGTGTGTGTGTGTGTGTGTGTGTGTGTGTGTTTGTGTGGGTGGGTGAACATGCTGGCGTCTTTCATCTCTATTTTTGGGCTCTCATTTGGTGCCTATCAGTCTGCCTTCACTTTGGCCTTTGTGGGTGTCATGAATTAACCATTGGCTGGAACAAGAGCTTGCCATTGGAACATACATGGATCCTATATAGAATCCATGGAACATATGACTTGGCCCTTTTTTGTTCATACACAAGCTTTGGACTTTGTGGAGCACTTCAAGGTGAATGGCATTGATAGCTTGTAGAAAGGTGATGGTCACACTGTGAAAAATGATTTGTACTGTTCATGATATTTATCAAGAGCAGAAGGTGTAATGTCACTTCTCTCATATAGGCCTGCATAATCACAGTCAACTGCTTTGTCTTGGCTGACATTTTAACAAACTGGCATCTACTACCTGCTGGAATTTAAGGGCTTATTAGTTTGATTATAGAAATTGTAGAACCTACTGATTCATGTGATTAGTTTTGATGCATTTAATGTCTTGGTTATAAGTTATTGAGTTTTGGTAGCAGTGGTATATTTTCTCCAATGTGTTGACTGTCTGAATAGACTGCACCCGCTTTTCCTAGCTCCTATCACTTTGGTTGTGTATGCATCTTGTGCATGTCATGCCCCGCACTAATGTTGATCTGCATGTGTCAACGTGCCAAGTAGAAGTGACTACAGCTGATGTAAGTATGAATTTATGATTTCATTACACTCATTGTCACCATTATGATTACTGTTTAATACTGACTTGACCAATTGTCTTGGAGCTGTCATTGTGAAGAAATCTGTCGGTGGGCTGGAAAATCCTTGGTCTTTTTCTAGTCATTTTCGAGGAGACAGTCTAAAGCAGAATTCATTTGATAAGAATCTATGATTTCTATGCATGTTGATGTAGGACTTTTCAAAGATGAAGGTCTCGTTAATTTATAAAGCATATGAATATAAAGGGTAGTTATCAGCATTATGGTCAACACTGTCTTCTTCACCATTTTCATTGGTAGTATCATCATCAATACCTGTTTGTGCATCAATCCCGTGAAAATTTACTACAGAAAATCTTAGGCATCATGCTCACAGATAGGTGCATAACTCAGGTGTTGGTTGCCTTCTCTCTAAAACTTGGATCCCCAGACACTGTGATGAATCTGTGCATTCACACAGTAAACAAGATATTAGGACTGATGGTGAATTTTACTTGATGAGGGGAGAATCTTTAATTTGGACATTTTGAATGAAAGGTTTTGTGAGTAATGGAATGCATGCACAGCTTCCCATACTCATGTGAGTGCTTTCATTTGTATTTACTTGTGTCTCTGTATGTTCCTATGTCTGTATGTCTTCCTATGTCTGTATGTCTTCCTGTGTCTGTATGTCTTCCTATGTCTATGTGTCTTGTGTATCAGCCTGTTAGTCTTTGTTTCTCTCTGTGTCTGTGTGTTTCTGTGTGTCTGTGTGACTTTGTGTGTCTGTATGTCTTCGTGTGTCTGTGTGTCTGTCTGTGTGTCTTTGTGTATCTGTATTTGTATGGCTGGCTGGATGGCTTGTTGTAGGTACAGCATGTGTGTGTGTGTGTGTGTGTGTGTGTGTGTGTGTGTGTGTGTGTGTGTGTGTGTGTGTGTGTGTATGTGTGTGTATGTGTGTGTGTGTGTGTGTATGTGTGTGTGTGTGTGTGTGTGTGTGTGTGTGTGTGTGTGAATGTGTGTGTGTGTGTGTGTGTGTGTGTGTCTGTGTGTGTGTGTGAGTGTGTGTGTGTGTGTATGTGTGTGTATGTGTGTGTGTATGTGTGTGTGTGTGTATGTGTGTGTGTGTGTGTGTGTGTGTGTGTGTGTGTGTGTGTGAGTGTGTGTGTGTGTGTGTGAGTGTGTGTGTGTGTGTGTGTGTATGTGTGTGTATGTGTGTGTGTTTCTGGATGGCTTGTTGTAGGTACAGCATGTGTGTGTGTGTGTGTGTGTGTGTGTGTGTGTGTGTGTATGTGTGTGTATGTGTGTGCGTATGTGTGTGTGTGTATGTGCATGTGTGTGTGTGTGTGTGTGTGTGTGTGTGTGTGTGTGTGTGTGTGTGTGTGTGTGTGTGTGTGTGTGCATGTGTGTGTGTGTGTGTGTGTGTGTGTGTGTGTGTGTGTGTGTTTCTGGATGGCTAGCTGACAGTGTGTCAGTCTGTCTCATTGTCTGCATTGCAACATGTTTGTGCGTGTGTGCGTGTCTGTCTGTCTGTATTATGTGTCTGTCTGCCACTTGTATGTCTGCCATCTCCTTTCCTAGTGGAAAAGACTTCATGCAATTTTGACTTGTGCTTTTAGACAAGCAAGCAGGTGTCACCTTACTGTTCATAGTTGTCTGATGTGGAGGATTTCACGTTAGCTCCCTCCATACCCCTAAGCTGCTATCTTGCATTGCAGGAGTTGTAAGTGGAAGAATATTGAAATCTTATGATAACCCATACTCTGTAAAAACAGTGGCACTGCCACTTTCAATCACATACTCACATTAATGAGACAAACAGAAAGATCCAAAAAGCACTTGGACATCAACAAAGAGGTCATGGGGTCTATCCTTGCCTGAGGTGGGAAACTGTTTCTGTCTCATGCAGGTTGTCTGGCTCTGTACTGGAAACATACACATCCGAGAAAACTAAAAGACCAAAGAGAAGAAAATGTCTTCACTGTTGTACGTGCTTACCATGCTTCACAGCCAATCTGACCACCTCTTGCTTCTTGCTTGCAGAAGAAGATCATGATTATCATCTGCCTGGCGGTGCTGGTGGTGGTGCTATGCGCTACATTTGGCGGCGTCTTTGGAACCTCATGACGGCTGCAGCTGCTGCTACTCCCATCTCTTGCAGTGCTGCATCATACAGGTTTCCCAGGGCCAAGCCATGAGTGGTGCCAGCCCATGCTTGTTTTCTCATCTTTCTCAGTGGCAGTCTGTACTCTGGTAGAACTGCACAGCACTCTGCCTTGTGTGACTCTTGGTAGGTCGTCATGTAGCCTTCACGCCCCGCTCTTGTTTGGAGGTCTATTGTATGTCAAGGTCATGCAGCCGACCCAGTTTGACTGGAGGTCATGCTGACTTGACCTTCATCAAGGTCATTGTCAAGGACCTTTCTGAGTCCCGATTTTAGGACTTGTGATAAGCGTCCAGGCTGTTTGTGGACCTTGTTTCCATTTTTCATGGGAGTAGAGCAAAGTAGACCTGTTGCTGCATAGCTGTTTGTTTGGAGACTTAGCTTGGTAGTGTTTTGGCACTGCGCTGTTGAAGGTCATTTTTTACCCTAACTGTTTGGTATGTACGTAATCTCTGCATATGGTATTCAATGATTGTGTCCCCCAGTCAGTCACCCTGGGAGTTGCAATTGTTGTTCACAAGTTGGATGCTTACCCTTCCTTCTTTGAAAATGCCTATTCCATGTTGAATGGGGCATTTTGACTTTGTATGTCTGATGACCATGACTCTGTCACTGCTACAATATTCAAACGGGTGATATTTCATCATATTGTGGCAGGAATTTCCATTAATCAACATGCCATTGTGCTTATAAATGTTTCATGTACTTTAGTTGTTGCTTCACTTATTCTCTATGAGGTCTTTTGGTTGTATGGACTATTACATGTCTGTTCACAGTAATGCATGATAATACATTGTTTTCACATGGAAACTTTGTTTTGATTTTATCCTGAATTATATTAATTAAGATTTGATTGGAGAATAGATAGTAAAAGTATGTTAATTAGAATCAATTATTTGTAATGCCACCTTGTATTTTTGCTATCTTGTGCTTTTTCTCATTGTTAAGTTAGTTTCCCCCTTCTCTTTCTTCCTCCCTTCCCCGCCCCCTCCCCCCTCCTCTCTTCTCCCCCCCCCCCCCCCTGTTTTTTCCCTTCGTTGTGATGGTTGTCATTTCCATTTTTCTCTACCTGTGTCTCTGCATTGCCTTTAAACTACACACACACACACACACACACACCTTCTCTCTCTCTCTCATTCATTTTCTTTCTTTAACTACACACACACACACACACACACACACACACACACACACACACACACACACACACACACACATCCTCTTTTCAAAATATAATTGGCATTTATTTGTTTTATATAATTGAAATTTCATCAATGAATTTTTAGGGGTGGGGGTGGGGGAATTATGTTAGCAATATTTGACTAGCTATGACAGCCGGCAGAAGATGGACTGTTGTACTTAAAAAGTCATTGGTGCATTTCTGCAAAGATTATTATGTGTTCACTGATTTTAATGATTATTGAAAATTACATAGAAATAAATTGTATGAATGGATTTCTCTGATACTATGATTTTCATCTAAGTTCAATTGATATGACCGGAGAACTAAGTAAATATCTTAAATAAGCCTGTTATATCTAGCAATGTGTTCGATCTGTGAATTGAGCTGCTGTTTGACTTTCTTATATGTTTTGTTGTCCTACCTGATATATCTTTATGTCAGGGTTTCTCTGGATTGTTCCCTGGAATGATGGGGAAAAGTTCACATTCACAGTGAATTTTGGTTTGGGCAACATTAGTGAATTAATTTTGTCCAAACTTTGGGGTAGGTTAGAGAACGATTTAAGGAAAATTTGTCACCACATTCAGCAACTGCACCATTCTGGGCAGTTGGACCATCCCAGGAGGTGAATACCTGTGAATTAAAAAAAAATAGGGGTGGGGGGTGGGGGAACATGGTCTGTCCATTAATAAACCCCCTTTTTGCTCACTTTTTCATCATTTCATTTTTAATGGTGACATACATTTGTCCATTGTCAAAACTGATCTCTCTTCCTCTTGCTGTCATTAATCTTCATCATCTTCATTCTCTGAGTGTGTGTTTTGAGATTGATGATTTTTATGATGTGGCTTTAGGTATTGAGGCATTTTATTATGTTGTCACTAAATTTTTATGTCCCTGTGGAATTTGAATGTTGACGTTGTCTGTTAGAATGCATATGATATGTAGTTCTTTTTAAAAAGTAGGAGCTGCTGCATTTGATTCTTGTTAATGTGGGTTCAATTTTGTACTTCTTATGTAAGCTTTTGCTTGATTTAAGTCTTACCTTTTACGTTGTCATTGTTGTGATGAGATTTAAATTGAGATATGGACCAATCTTTGAGTTTTCTCTCCTTTGAGGTGCCAAAGATTTAATTATAGCATTTCACCTATTTTCTTGGACTGTGTTGCGTATTTCAGTATACATTCCATTGAATATTATGGCGATTTTGGTGTACTCTGGAAAAAGCAGATAATTTTTTGAGTGCCGTGTACCAGTGGATTTGTGCATATATGTGATACTTCTGCATTGCTGTGGACATTTTGTGTTTGAAAATTTGTTTCATTGCTTAAAATATCATGGCTTTAATGAGGCTGTCAACTTCCTTCATAGCCAGCCATTTGGTCATCATTCTCACTCATTACCATTGACTGTGTGTAAGTCTTGGTAGCTAACACTCTAGAATGAGGAGACCAGACTGGTCTACCCAGGTCATTCTTCACAGAAAGTCACTGATGGCTTCACATGACAGTTGTATCCGAGTCACAGCAATACTTGAAGTGCATTGGCTATAACATGGGGTGTCCCTTACTGAGGGTGAAGGCAACATGTCATTTTTTTCTCGAGGATGAAGGCTTCTATTCCTGTGCACATGGGAAGTGAAGTTTTTCCAGGCATTTTTGCTGTTGAGATCTGAGTAGTTGGATTCTTGGTGCAGACAGGATTTGGTGGGAAGCTGTAGAAATGTGCCAACAAACCTGTGCTGGTTCTGAGCAGATTCTATCTATGCACACTCACCTGTGTAGCAGTGCCCTGGCCCACCTCACTTCCAGTCCCAACATTCTGTGTGTGTCATCTGGCATTCCACCCTATAACTCACACCAGACTCCCAGTCATCAACACGTTTGCTTGGGATTTCATCAGGGCAAATTTGCTGTAGGAGCGTATCATTTTCTGCATGGTCCATTGGCAAGTTGTGTTCTCCTCGGTAATCAGAAGTTACTGTATTTTAAAAGTGCTCGTGGAGTTAGCAGAGATGGCCGAGGGTGAGGTTAGTAAGATTCGTAGATCATCTAACGGTTTGCTGCTGGTTTACCTAATGGCTCCATGTTAGCCAAAGGGTTCAAGAAAGTAAAGAGTAAAATGAGAAAGTCGTAGTTTGAAGACCATGGGAAGATGCTGTGAATATTCTGAGAGACAGTGCATACATACTGGAGTAGGTGCATCCAGCCTTACTTACAAAGCATGACATTTGGAGGAGTTCTGCGACGGTGCCAAACCATTTGGTGCACTCTTGTTTTGAAGAGTCTGGTTTGGATTGGATTGGGCTGAAGAGTTTTGTAGCAGCTTTGGACCCCAATGGCACTTGAGCACTGCTTCAAGATTTTTGTATCATTGTAGTCCAGTAGGCAACATATTGTTGTAGATGCACCTGCTTTACTCAGAAGATTTCAGGTGTGGCTTGTTGATATCAGGTGCACAAATAAAAGTTCACTTCACAAGAGGGAAAGAAGTTTAACTTGATGTATGTGTATGTTACACTGCTATTTGTACAGTCATGAAACTCATCAGTCCGTTCCACAAAATTGTCCCTAACCTTTCCCTCTTTTATTTTCCTGCATCCAGCTGATAGTCAGGTCTCTATGGACTGCTAGAGCATAGTCTTGTTTGTGGAGTGATAGGATGCCTCAACTTGTTCAAGTTGTTTCATTGATTTCTGGGCCAGGGGAAAAGAAATTAACATAAGATGTATGCAGATGATCTCAAATGTTGCTAAATATTGTATAGCTTGATGTTGCTTCCACCTGTTCCTTCAGTGAAAGACTTTCCCAGTCTGTTTCGTGGCCACAGGGGTGTATTTGTTTGTTGTCTTGCATTCCATGGCACATTAAAATGAGTTCTGTTAGGGTTGTTTGCAGCTCCCTACAACAGAGCCAAAACCTTCATGGGAATTTGATGGGGTGTTATTTTTGGCTTCTAAAAGTTCTTTCATAGAAATGATTTAGTGTACATCTGTGGTAAGCATAACATATTTTGATTTCCAGAGAACTTAAATCTAATGGAAATTGTGTATGTCAAGTTTTGTTCAAGATGTAATTAGCATCTACCTGCATTCTTATGAAGGACAAATATACAAGTGCAAAGCTACTATGATTCCATTTCCAAACCATGTTATGAAGTGTGCAAAAAAGAGGTTATCATGCTGCAATATCATGTCTCCACTCCATCTTACATCATGTGATACTATTTTAGAGTTTGTAGGTGATTTTCTTATTTCACTGTGATATCATGTAATGAAATTGTTGATAATCATTTTGCAAGTGCATTCTGCAATGGTCACATACTTCAGTGCTTGAATGTTATTTGTTGCTTCTTAGAAAATGATCTCATTTAGCACTTGAGCAGTATGTGGGCACTGAACTTCAGCCATCCCTGTCCATTTTCTAGTATCAAGACTGGCGGTCAACCTTGTGTAGAAGCCAGTTGACTTTTTGATGTTGTCTCCTTGAACGAACTGTCTGCAGACATGCTCATAACAAAGTTCTTTTCTCGATCCTCTTTCTTTTGAAGATTCATCCTCATTATGGAGAGCTGTACTTGGCTGGGAATGAATATATTTGCCCCCTTAGTAATTCTTTGTGTGTCCTATAACTAAGCTAATGGTAATTCAAAGTAAATGCACTTTTGCCATTGTAGTTGTAATATTAAGTGAACTAGGATGGAATTTCATGTCACCTAGATCCAGCAGCAGCAGTTCTCAGAAACATGTTCCTAATGCCACCAAATTACATTCCTTTGGTCTTGAGGCCAAATGTATTTCAGGGAGAGGTGGAACTTACTTGGAGACAACTGTCAGAGAATTGGTTCCTGGATTTGATCATGTGGGGAATGGGGTAAAATACACGTTGGTTGATAGAGAGTACGAGACCCACTGGCTCAAATTGCACTTACTGTACTAGATGGTTCTATCCTAGTTTCAGTTTTTCCTTCAAGCATAATGTGAAAGTAGTGGCACATGCATATCTCGTTACTGCTCCACTCCATGGTTAGCACAGGCATGATTTAGGAGTAGCAGTGTGTGACTGGTTGGTTGCTGCTACTGAACACTGTTGTTACAGGCGTAGTCTAGATGTAGCAGTGAATGTCTCTCTGGTTACTGCTGCACTTCATAACCAGCACAAGGGGAAGTCTGAAACGTGCAATACTCTCTTGCCACCTCACAGTTGTCATCATCTGCCCAGCATCATTCAGCATGTAACATTGAAAAGAACAGTTGATCATATTGTAGTGTTCTTCACCTAGTCCATTTTCCTCTGTGGGCCACAAATACTTGAATGTAGTATGTTGTAAGGTGGCTTTTTTATTTCTTTTTTTAAATATTGGATATACATGGACTTAGTCATCAGTATCATTTTGCAGTGCTTGGGATCAGTACCAGTGGTCACTTTCTCCCTGTTTATTTATCCATTTTGCAAGTATGCCCGCGAAGCTTTTCTTGGTCTTTGCTAGGGGTTACATGTCAACACTATGCACACGCAACCTAGTGAATGCATTTCAAACTACATAAATGTTAACATTAGTAGTGTCAAGCTAGACATGTAGGGTACAATTCTGGACATTCTCTTGTTGGTCATAGGCAAATTTGATAATTGCTTTTTCACTTCTTTCTTTTTGCTTTGCTGAGAAAGCACTGGTGAATGTAATTACCTCAATGCTTGCTTTCAGTGTCAGTAAATATAAACTTTTCAAATCTCTGATGGTCTCCTTTTGGAGTTCCTTATTTCTTGTTCAGTTTCATTTCTTGTAGATGGCAGGTGATGATGTCCCAGTTAAGGCACCTGTTCGAACTTCTGGGACGTGTTTTATTCACAGGTTTCTTCTATTCAAAGTGTTATTTTGGCTGTTCTGTATCATGTGAATTTTATGGGGAAATCAGTGCGCTGGCCGTCTTTAGCTTCTCTCATCCATCAGACTCCAGTAACTTCTCCAGTAGTGAAAGCAGCCCATTCATTTGTACAACACCAAGACGGAATAAATTTTGCATAACTTCAATCATGGCTTTGTTGTTTTTCCCCCAACTGTCTTCATATTTAAACTAACGACTAGGAACTGGTTTGTGCTTTTGTAAGAACTGGTTTGTGCTTTTGTGAGAACTGGTCTGTGCTTTTGTAACTACTGGTCTGTGCTTTTGTGAGCAGTTGCAAACAACTGGTCATGATAGTTAACATATGAAAGATTATAGATTACTGATCACTCACTGAGCCAGCCTGCCCAACCAGTTTCATTCATGTCCAAAAAGGACATGGCAAAGAACTAAGGATCCTGATCAGTAATGTGTAACTAAAGCTGAACACTATGTGACGGCATGAGTGCAACTTAAAGTGCATCCTGGCCTTCATTACTGGGATGTATGCAGGGGAGACATGTACAAGGCCAGCACTGATAACAACACTGGGGGTGCAAAGCTGAGGACAGAGAGGCCCAAGGTGGGTTTCCTAGGGCTGTCATATGCTAGGAAAGGCAATCCAAAAGGTGCTGCCTTAAAAAAAAAGTGATTGCTCTAATAATATGCAATGTCCTATCAGCTCACAAAAAATCCATTTCCAAAGCAGGCACTGCCTGCTCCTTTGTCCCAATTTTGATACAGACTTCTGTATCATTACAGTAATCACTTACATAATGGAAACCCCCTTTGGATTGCATATCCAATCCAGGAAACTCACCTCTGGCAAGAAAGACGTGCCTAAGAGAGTCGGAAGGAAGGAAAGAGCAGAGAGTGACTGGGACCTCTATAACTTTGTCAGTGGCCATTGCAGACAAGACTGCCATGGAAAAATTGAGTTCCTGAGCCACTACCCCTTTGTCTCACCATATGGATAGAGGTCTGTTGCTGATGTCATCGCATGACAAAAACCGGCTCAAGATGCTGGGACAGTTGTCATGAAAAGTACCACAAATCAAGGAGCTATGTCTTTTTTGTTGAACATTAATCATATATACCAGAAACATTCCATTTTTCAGGAATATGTATGAAAACCTGGATACTTTTGTGAAAAATGATTTGCCATTTTCAGCCCTTTTGCCAGGCTTTCTCACAGAGGACTACAGCGTCCTAGTAGTGCATTTCCCCACTAAGAATCTACTCAAACTTTAGATTTACGTTGGTGAAAGAAGACTGGTTAGCTACACCCCACACCTGGGTTCTCCCCTACTGTGCCTGTAAGAGCAGTGTCAGCTCCAGAGCTGCTTCTCAGCTATGGACACCAGGAGCGCGTTGCATCGAGGCAAGGAAAGCCAAGATCCTTTGAGGAATAGGCTGGTGTCAACATGGTGAAACCAGATGTAAAGGAAATATGAATGCTGCTTGGGTCTGGCTGTGCGGGTGCTACTGGAGCAGGCCAAAAAAACAAACACAAAAACTTCAGCTTCCAGATGATGGGGGAGGTATGCAATTCTTCACATATTGACATCGGCCTATGCAGGACTTCACATCTATGCAAGGCAGCCCAAGGTTCTTGGCTGACGGAGGTGGTTGAGAATGCCGAGTGGTGTGGTATTGTTTGAGGTGAAAAACTTTGGTCCAGTCACTTGTGGCATGAGTTACTAACATCTTCTTTTCAGGCTATTTTATTGCCTAGGTTTATTACTTTAGTTGGTCATTCATACTGCATACAATGCTGGATTAAGTTAATACTGCAAAGAAGCAGTTTATATACCCCAAAGGTGCCAAAGTGCACAATAATCACAATAATGACTTCAAACAGAGAAATATTGCATTCTTGTATCCAGAAAATCTGAAAACGAAAAACAAACAAGTGGTGACTGCAACTTTTAATCACAGAGCAATACACCACAAACCCACCCCTACCTCATCCCACCCCAACCCATCAAATTCCCCCCACCCCACCACATTCCCCCCACCCCAGAAATGGCTAGAAGTGGTGGTTCTTCCTCTTCCTTCCAGTGTATTTTGTGTCACGACGAACCTCCCTGAAAATGGAAAGTAAAAGATTCATGTCAAATCATGTTAGTGAAGATGCAAGTTAATGTGGGTTTTTTGGTTTGTTTTTGTTTTGTTTTTAAATGCCGCCCAATATACTTGTGAATGCATAAAATTTGCTATTGTGTCCATTGGAGGCAGATGACCTACAAGCCTTTTAAAGACATTGCACACACGCACGCACGCACGCACGCAAACACACACACACACACAAAGCATTCACAACCCATCTCTCTTTTATCTTTCTGTAATAGACAGGAGAACTACAAAGTGCTGAAATGGCATTTTATTTAGAGTTAACAGGCCCAACAGCCAAGGTGAGTGAGCCTGGCACACTGAGAGAGAGAGAGAGAGAGAGAAAGAGAGAGAGATGCAACTTACTGCCCCTTCCTCCTCCTTCTCTCCTTCTTCTCCAGGATCCACTCATGACTGCCTTTGGCCAGCTTGCCTCCTCTCATCTGCTTCATTCTCTCCCTGAAAGGCATATTCAGAACTTACCATCAGTATGGAACCTCAAGCAAACAAGAAGGGCAAAGCCCACACGACACATGCTGAGAGGATGTGAAAAATGGCTGTTTTTAGACAACATTTACGACCTTGAAGCAAGGTCAAGACACTATGTATGATTTTGACGCCTTGTCATCATACATCATCATGCCAAATTGGGTGTTGATAGACTTAAGTCTCCGAGAAAAATCCAACGTTAAAGTTTTTTACTGACGACACCTCGCTCAGACGGACGAAACGGGTGAGTACATAGACTCACTTTTGCTTCGCATGTGAGTCAAAAACAATGATAAGCTAAAGAAATCTTTGTGCAAACACTTGAAACAATTTCACCAATCTTGCACTGGTTCCAAAACATGAGTGAGAAGCTCTATCTTTCAACATGAAATAAGACTTCCAACAGAATCACTGACAGATTAATATCAGGTGGTGGTTTTCTTCTTTTTCAATGCTTTTATGTATGATGAGCAGTGAAAATCATGTTGCCCTGCATTTTCAAGCAGCATCAAAGTCTTCAAATAAGCCTTTATAAGAAATGTGCAGTTGACAAAACCACTGAAAAGATTCCATGAAATCAATTTGGAAGAAAAATACAGCACGGAAACAGCAGTCACTGTCAAGATATGGACTCAATTAGGGATCGGATCCTGAAATAATATTGTAAACATGATGGAAGGCTGAGAAACTCCTTTTAGGATGATTATTTGTTTTTGTGCACATCACCGACGTTGGACCAACACTCTCACAGTCACACAGAGGGGAAGGTGCACCATAGATGTTCACCTTATACATTCATACTCATTCACATGCACACAGGGTTACAACACATAGTAATGACACAGGGTAGCCACCAATTGGGAAATAGCAAGAAAGAATCCAGGTATCTCCTGTCCCAAGGATTGAACCACGCACTGCACTCCCACATAATCGAACGCCAAAGCTTACTTGCCTAAATCCGCCTGTCAAAAGACAGATTTACAATAGGCGAGTAGAGGTTGAGGAGCTGACAATGCACTTATGCAGGAGGGGAGACTACTGGTTATGGGGCTGCCAGGAGCTGGTGATCTACATGTATACTGTAAATGTGATGGAAGGTTGAGGGAAACTTTTCGTAGGACAATTATTTGTTTTGATGTGAACCCACACTCTCACAGTCACATAGATCTACAACACTTACCTTTTATTCAAGAAGGGGATGCCCTCTGACCTGCTTTCCTGTGCCGTGCCCAGGCCTTTGGGCAGCTTGTATTCGCCACTGGTGAAGAGCACCAGGAACATCCTACAGGAAAAAAGTTCACAGTTGAACTCAAATTCAGGATAAGCTTTAGCTCTTTTTATGTTGTTGTTTAGTTTTGGTTTTTTGGTTTTGTCTGGATTTACTTTTTTTTAAATCTAAGACATCTGAACATCTCCAGATTTTGAGTAACTATGATTTGGTCTTGTGCTGTTTGATTGTTCAGAAAGCAGAAGGTTGAAAATAAAGAAGACAGCAAAACAGTGATGAATACTGAGGCTAAAGTAATGCCACTGACGATTAATTCTTTGACAGTGAAAGTGCAATTCACAGGGTTACCTCTTTCATATTATTTTTTTTTAGTCATCCAAGTAGCCACATACCACATAATCAATTCAGCAAATCAACTGCTTACCTATATGTTCTGAGACGGCAACTTCAGAAGATAACTCACGCATGCATGAACATACACACACACACACACACACACACACATACACACACACACACACACACACACACACACACACACACACACACACACAAAATAAAGGAGAAGAAAAATAAACCTCAGTAGAAACAGGCATCACAGCATGGAATATGGAGAAAAGATAGTGTTCGAGGAGAGACTATGCCCAAGTCAGGCCTGGTGCCACATGCCTCCAAGAGCCTCCTGACAACGTCTGCTACAACTGTGAGGCCGCCAGGAGCCATACTTACTTCTTGGCCTTGGTGCTGTTGGGGAAGTCCACCACCAGGCCTCCTGAGAAGCCTGCCCTGGTGGCCTGCTGCATGATCAGCTCAGACTGGGGACAAGGCATCATTCATGATTCACAATATTGCACTGTCCACAGTAGAAACATTTTCTCATTTTCTACAGCTTGAAATAATAAAAGATTTGAAACAAAGTTACATTTTGCTGGTAGATAAAAATAGCAAAAAAGCAACATGTCACAAGAGAGTTAGGTCTGCACATTAAGGTATGAGTGATATAAAAAATTGACGAAAGAAACCTATGGCCAGAACCGTTCATCAGTTGGAATCCCTGGCTGTTGGGCTTTAGTATATGATATAGGCATACATATTCAAATACCAACACAGATGTACACATTCTGTTTACACACACACACACACACACACACACACACACACACACACACACACACACACACACACACACACACACACACACACACACACACACACACACTATCAACCTGCCTTGGCACTAAAACTATTCCCACCTCCTCACTGAGCACATTCAGATTTAAAGACACTTTCATACATAGGTGTTTTGACACAGAAGCCAAATCAAAATTAGTAAGCCCATATCAATGAAATAACTCCCACAAGCAAGAAGTCCATGACCTTTCCCCTCAAACAAAGTAAATTACAAAGACTGTTTGTAGTATTACACTATGATCCAGTAAGGCTCCATTCCACAACCGTTGGCTCTTGCAGTTGGATTGCATTTGCGTACACGCAAGCGCGCACACACACACAAATGCACACACACACACACACACAAACACACAAACAAATGCACACACAAACACACACACACACTCTCAATTACAAATGGAGAAAAAGAGTATGTGACTATCAAAAAATGGGTGGAGAGCTATAAGAGAACAAATTGCCTATCGAGACACTTACCTGGCTCTCATTTTCTGGGTAGAACTGGAAGACTGCTTTAGCACCCCTGCTCTGAAAGCAAGAAAGAGATTTACAAAGTACACATTCAAAGCTTAAGTGGAGTTTAGTTGGACAAAAGAACAACATTTACTGGGATCTACATTTACCCAGGTTCTGGCAAAAGAAAACTGAGTATCATATTTTCATTATCATAAACTGAGAAAGAAATCAGCTGTTTAACAAATATGCCTTCTGCTGTGTAGATTATTATTCCTTTGTGTGATGTGAATATTTTTTTTTAATAACCTGATATTGAAGACTGAATAACACATGTATACAAAAATGAACAACAAAATCTTCCAAAGCATCAATGTGATTTGGTGAAACACAGGAAAGACGAGACCAGGTAAAACTTACCATGCATCCGTAGAGAGTTGTGAAAAACTTCAGCATTCGCTTTGGTGGATGGTGCCATCTCTTGTCTGCATTGCAAAGCCACTGCAGGGCAGAAATGCTGGAGGGGGGAAAAGGTAGGCATCAAAATCCTTCAGGTTCTTGTAGTTTCAAAAAGTCAGCGATTGCTTTTCAGAGGATTGCTGATAGATGAGTGACATTTCAATCTTGGCTAAATCCAAGAGTTCAACAAACGTCTGCAGCAAATACAAGGAAAGCAAGAGCAGAGAGCAAAAGAACAAAAAGAAGACAAAAGATCACAGAAGGAAGTGCAGAAGGAGAAAAATGATGACCAAAATGAGGTGGGGGCAGGGAAGCAGGAGGATTTGAACAAGAATGAAGAAGACAGGGACAAAGAGAATGACAGAGAGAAGGAGGATGACAAAGAAAAGGAGGAAGAAGAGGAGCAGGAGCAGGAGGAGGAGGACAAAGAGGAGGAGGGCAAGGTGGAAGGGTAGGGCAAGGACAAAGATGATGACAA
>JAWQFJ010001972.1:37500-85000 GCA_034096865.1 Theodoxus fluviatilis | reverse complement strand
CGGCATGACGGTATCTGGTAGGCAGCTGCGTGGAGACCTCTGGTACTTCTAGTGGTAGGGTTTGCGATGGGGTGGTTTCGGGTGTTTATCGTCAGCAGTCTATTTGTGTATTTGTACATAGTAATGAGGCAGGCTTTACGGCGCCGTTCTTGGAGTGTGGGCCACTGCAGGTGTTCCAACATGGTGTCTACGCTCGAGGTCTTCCGGTGGCGGTTGACAACCCAGCGGGCTGCTCTGCGCTGTACAGCCTCGAGGCGGTCCACGTCCTTGCTGTAGTAGGGGTCCCCCACACAGGGCTTGCGAACTCCATGGGGGATCAGACCAGGGCAGAATAGGCTCGGTGCCTCGCCTCCTGAGAGCCGACTCGCAGGTTTCGGCGAAGGAAACTGAGCATTTGATTTGCCTTGTTGGTGATATTCAAGACTTGAGTGTCCCACCTCAGGTCGTGGGACAGTGTCACTCCGAGGTACTTTGCCTCTTTGACGGTGCTGAGAGTGTGGCCGTGCAGTTTGTAAGAGCACGTCATAGGGTTTTTCTTTCTGGACACTGGGAGAGTCTGGCACTTCTCCGGGTGGAAACTCATCAGCCACTTCTGCTCCCACTCAGCGAGGCGATTTAGATCCTCTTGAAGGGCTTGCTTGTCGCTGGCGGAGCTGATAGTCTTGTGGCAGAGAGTGTCATCGGCAAATAGGCGAGAGGTGGAAGTGAGGTCATCAGGGAGATCATTGATGTAGAGCACAAACAGGGCGGGGCCGATCACGGACCCCTGTGGTACTCCAGATTCTACAGGAGCAGGGCGAGAGGTGGCTCCGTCGACCACAACTGCCTGCTGTCGGTCAGAGAGGAACTCTCTAATCCAGGCGTGGATCCGGCCGACGACTCCATAGTGGTGAAGCTTGTGGAGGAGTAGCTGGTGGCAGACACGCGAATGCCTTGCTGAAATCCATGATCTGAATGTTAACCCATTAGGAATATTTCCGTACCTACATCTACACGTGAGATGGAATATGATGCGACTTCATTTCGAGTGAATTTTCAATGCTCTTAAGCTCCGTCAAAATAAAACATTCTCTCATCTCTGTCAAACAAATATTTTGGACAGCATGGCCGGTGCATGATACTCACTTGGAGGTGTATTTCCTGGCTTCATCTTCGTTGTAGAACTGAAAACAATAAATAAACAACACATTAATCTACTGAGGATGTTCTGAGCAGACAAAATGTAGAACTTCTGCTGAAAATTCGTTTAATTTACTTACGATTTCAGGTGGAGCCTGCCGTTCTGGTCGACCCGACGCCATCTTTGTTGATAAAAATTTATATGCATATGTAACGAACTCTTTTTTACCTCCTTTTCGGAGTTTAATTATATTAAAGCACAAATAACTTTAAGTTCATATTAATCTTTCTATTATTTAGTTGAATTGGTGTGTGAAATGGAGAAAGTCTGCACGTTGTAATTCGTTTTGATGTGCATATTTTAAAACAACCGAAAATGCTCCCCTCTTAGCAATGGCTGCCGGAGGAGCCGTCTTCCTCCAGGGGAAGGCACTGGAAAAGAAACTACTACTGCACAACATCTACTTGAGCTGTTACGGGGATCTTTCAGCAATGAAGAAGTCACTGACCTTAAAGTGCTTTGGGTATCGCTTTCCTTCCTCGTCACTTGCGAACGTTTTAAGCTGTCGAAAGCGAACGACCTTGTCTGTGAAAGGCTTATGCAACTTGACTCTTGCTCAGTTTCCATATCACGATGTTGGAGAAATTCACAAAGGAGGTGTGAGGCGATACGCTTCACATGCGCAGAGACAGTCCCCCACACATCTGTACGATGTTCTTGGAGTGACTCCCAGGTCTACTCAAGCTCAGATAAAGAGTGCGTACTTCAATCTGTCGAAAACCTACCATCCCGATATAAACAAGGCGGACACAGCAGCCGGCAAGTTCAGTCAGATTGCAGAGGCCTACTCTGTGCTCGGCAACGTCCGATCGCGCCGGCTGTATGACAGGGGAATCTACAACCCCAACCGCTCTCACAGCAGTTATGCAGCCGAAGATTTCGAGGAGGATGCCGAGCCAACTTTCGGTCAACAGGAAGGCTTTCGGGACAAAAGTAGGAGACCGCCAACCGGGCGATCTCCTATCTACAACTTCGATGAGTTCTACAGAGCACACTACAACGAAACCCAGAAGAAAGTGGAGAAGGAGCGGCAAGCGTACTACGAGCAATTGAGGCAACTGGAAGAGGACAGACGGAAGAAAGCAGCACATGTGTACGTCATGGTTATTCTTACGGCGATTATTGCCTTTATGTACATGACTCAATCCATCGATGATCCAAGACGGTCAAGGCCACAAGCAGGAAGAAGCACTGAAAAAGGGAGAAGTTGATTTCTGGACCAGACTGTGGGATTAACTTGCTGTGAAGTCCAGATGAAATCTATTACTATTAGTTTAATCATGAAGTGTAATTTATAATCTGAAAGGTGTATGTAGTCAGGCAGATTAGAGGCTACTTCCCAAAGCTCCCCCTCCGTGGGTCAAGCTGAAATGTCTTTCATCAGTGTTGTCTTCAGGTGTGCACTTGCATGATTGGTGTGCCATGTGAAAGTAATGAAATGTATGAATGTTTGTTCATAGCAATAAAGTGGTTTTATATGTAAGGATGTTTTCTTTTGGATTCAGAAACGAATAAGATATCAATTATTAATTTAAAAAAAGGACCATACCCCACATAGAGCAGATATTATCCCTGGAAAACTGTCAACCAAGAACTGCATCACCTACACTTGTGTTGATAATTATGTGGCGTCCTAAAGACTGGGAGAGAGAAAAAATTTTGCATATTACAGGAGACTTGTATTGTCATGTATTGATTATGTCATAGGAAGCTTATATACACTGCTGCAGTGTGAGGCAGTGTTAAGAGTACTTGTGTGTGCCAATGCATCTTACTTTGCAATCACGTGAATAACATGAAGGCAGTAAAGATATCCATGACAATTTGTATTCAGTCACAAATATTGTCATAATTTTGGTCTTCCTGCAAGTATAAATTTAAATAGTACCATATCACCTTTTCAAACTTGAAAAAGCCTTTAGTTGAATTTGATTTATTCTTATGTTTACTTTATATTTTAACATGATCCAAAACAATATTTTGAATGCAATGCTATTAACTTTTGTGGGTGCCTTTTGTTGCTGATGTAGGAATCTGGTACCATAATAACATAATATGTCCATAAATTGTTTTTGGTTTTGTTTGTTTATTTTCAGTTGTTAAAATGAATTCATAATCTCTTAACAGAAATATTCAACACAGACATTTAGGAAATTGGTGAAAATATCTAATGAGTTCTTTTTGTGATTCACAAAAATTTTCAGGTGCAGCTGACGCTGCTGAGACAGTAATGTTTCAGTTGAGACAATGATGCTGCAGCTGAGACGTATTTGCCCACAGTTTTTGGTTCTAAGTGTTTGTGGACTCTCTGATGAGTATGTAAAAATTGTCTCTTTTTGACTCACATGCGAAGCAAAAGTGAGTCTATGTACTGAGCCGTGTCGTCCGTCCGTCCGGGCGTCCGTCCGGGCGTCCGTAAAAAACTTAAACGTTGGATTTTTCTCGGAGACTATTAAGTCTATCAACACCAAATGTGGCATGATGGTGTATGATGACAAGGCCTCAAAAAACAGACATAGTGACTTGACCTTGCTTCAAGGTCAAGGTCACAGGAGCCATAAATGTGGTCTCAAAAACAGTCATTTTTCACATTTTCCCAATTTTCTCCCACGTTATTGAGAATGGCGACCTTAGCTACAAGTGGTATATAGGTTAAAGCAAGCCCTATCTTTTGATACCAGTTTGGTTGACCTTGCTTCAAGGTCAAGGTCACAGGAGCTCTTCAAAGTTGGATTGTATACATATTTTGAAGTGACCTTGACCCTGAACTATGGAAGATAACTGTTTCAAACTTAATAATTATGTGGGGCACATGTTATACTTTCATCATGAGACACATTTGGTCACATATCATCAAGGTCAAGGTCACTTTGACCCTTATGAAATGTGACCAAAATGGGGTAGTGAACCACTAAAAGTGACTATATCTCATGGTAGAAAGTGCCAATAAGCACCATTGTGCTTCCTATGTCTTGAATTAACAGCTTTGTGTTGCATGACCTTGGATGACCTTGACCTTGGGTCAAGGTCACATGTATTTTGGTAGGAAAAATGTGTAAAGCATTTCTTTGTGTATGATGTCATTGGTAGGTTTAGTTGTTTGACCTTGACCTTGAAGGTCACCTGAAGGTCAAGGTCATATAAAGGTCAAGGTCAAGCATGTGAGTCGTATGGGCTTTGCCCTTCTTGTTTATTTTTGTTCTAAGGTCATTATTATGTGTAGTAATTTTTTTTAACAATGCAGCTAATCATGTCGATGCAACTTATGTATATGTATTATCAACACTATGAGGATGTAGATGCTGGAATCTGTGCAGTTAATATTGAAAATTAACAAAGAAAAGGCGACTTATTTGGAAAATGATGTGCCAATTTTTCTTCACATTGAAAACATAATACACCTTTCAGTTTTCTGATGCTGCTGTAACCAATTTTGAACTCATGTCAAATGACATTTACTGGGTAGCTGTATTGCTGAATTAAATTTCCTTTTCTTCCCTAACTCTCATTGATTCATTAGTTTGCTTCATTTGTTTTTCCCCACCCAGTGTTAATGTTTCAAAGGTTAAAAATGGAAATGAAATTTTCTGCTGAAGATGGTTTTGTGTAACTGGAACATGTGATTTGTGAATGACACAAACAGTGGTCAAATGGCTAGCCTAATTAACAGGTGATTGATGTGAGGAGTTAAAAGAAATCATGGCAGTCTTTGCATTAAAAGTTTATCAAGGTCGCGTGTGTGTGTGTGTGTGTGCATGCGTGCATGCATGCACATGTACATTTGGATTCCTTCCAAGACCTGATTTTTCATTATTTGTAACCTCGAAAGAAATGACTGACCTAAGCATGTTTCCCCAAATGGTTTGTGGTGTGTGTGTGTCAGAGAGCTATGTCCATGATTCATGTGATCAGTGTATGCAATTCATTCCTCTCTTATGTGAGTTGAAGTTACAGGATTGTTGTCTGTTCCCTTTTTATCCCCCTTCTTTCCATCAAGGAAGTTTAATAAGATTGTAAGAAGTCACAAAATTGTGCTTTTCTGAAGTGAAAATGGTAATGCGTGACTGATGATAAGGAACAACCATCTTGGTAATCAAAGATCCACATGCATATTACAAGTCAGGCCTGGTCAACTTAGTCACAACCTTAGAAAATGGGTGTGGGTTGTGATCCTTTTGATGCACAACACTGGAAAGCTGTGCTGTAGGTGTTGATGATGTTAACACATTGATAACATTTTATTCATAAATGAGATGGAAGCATGTGTTGCACATGAACTGTATTAGTAATAGCTGTCAGTCATGTACTGACAGCGGATTTCAGATGTTGAAACTTAAAGACATAGTATTTGTACATTTTGAAGACTTAGCTGTACTAATGACCCGAAGAAGGAGAGACATCACTTCCTTTCACTATGTATAGAATGTTCTTGCACTGGCATTTGTATTAATTAAGTGCGACAAGTGTGCTTTCCACAAAATTTGAGGCTTTGCAGACCCTGCTTCTCCACTGTCTGAAAAGACAAAGCTCTGCCTTTCTTGATAACTGCTAGCCAGTATTCCTTCAGCTGCTCATGCTTTTATGATATGAGCACCTGTGATGGCACATTGTTGCCACAGTAAACAGTCTCTGTGGCACATAAGGGAATTTATACTTGTGTGATGGTTGTCTGAAAGACTAAGTTGATGAACTGTGACACTGGTGATCATTTTGCCCAATTCTTGTGGCCTGCCTGGTCTGTGACTGATGTGCAGCACTATTGGTTAAATGGACTGTAGTTTGCCCGGAATTTGCCAGAGGTGGGCTGGCCATAGTACCTGTGTTGATCAAAAAAGTACAAATGGGTGAAATTAGGTCAAATATCCTGTTTAACAGCTGCTCTGGCCCCCAAATATACCTCCATGCCATCAAACATAGTTCCAGCTAGATACTTGAACAGTTGGCAAGAGGAACTATCCGCAACAGTGCAGCCAGAGCAACTACTGCACAGGAAATGCAACTAAAAATATTCAACCATGTAACACTGAAAGGGTTAACATTGCAGTGCCATCATGTGATTGATGCCATCTTGTTGCAGGTATGTGGACATTATTGTCATAACCTACACAGTACATGGAAGATAATAATTTATTTCATACTATTGCTTCCGTGAAGCTGTTCCATATGATTTTGCTGGGTTGACCTGCCACTATGTGTGCTTGTGTGAGGAGGCAAATATTCCCAGTGAAGTTTATGTGCATAAATTCTCTGAATCAGTTGTCTGGGTTTTGATTTTTGTATTCGGCATGTGTGGTTGGATGCATTTTCAATCCCTCACACATAATCTTTGCAAGTGTTTGCATGTGTGTGTGTGTGTGTGTGTGTGTGTGTGTTTATGTGTGATATATGATATGAATCCAAACAAACCAGGGGCAGCCTTCCATTGAGTCAAATATGCTGAAGACAGAAAAAAAGTATGGTATATGTGTATGGTAAGCAACCGCATCACAAATGAGGAAGTCCGAAACAGAATCAGGCAAACCATCGGGCCCCATGAAGAACTACTGACCACTGTGAAAAGACGCAAACTAAAGTGGTATGGGCATGTCTCACTATCGTCAGGGCTTACCAAGACTGCTACAAGGCACAGTAAAAGGAGGGAGGAGGAGAGGCAGACAAAGGAAAAGATGGGAGGACAACATTTCAGAGAGGACAGGGATGAGGCTCAGCGAAGCCTTGAGACAGTCCGAGAGGAGAGAGCTGGTTGCCAGATCATCTGTGGTGCCCCAACGGTCATCCAGACTACGGGACAAGTAAAGTAATTTTTAAAAAGCAACTACCATGTGTACGGTAAAGGAAACCTAGCCCCAGAGTACAACAAGAAGGGCAAAGCCCATACGACTCACATGCTTGACCTTGACCTTTACATGACCTTGACCTTCATGTGACCTTCAAGGTCAAACAACTAAACCTAGAAATGACATCATACACTAAGAACTGCTTTACACATTTTCCTACCAAAATACATGTGACCTTGACCCAAGGTCAAGGTCATCCAAGGTCATGCAACACAAAGCTGTTAATTCAAGACATAGGAAGCACAATGGTGCTTATTGGCACTTTCTACCCTGAGATATAGTCACTTTTAGTGGTTCACTACCCCATTTTGGTCACATTTCATAAGGGTCAAAGTGACCTTGACCTTGATGATATGTGACCAAATGTGTCTCATGATGAAAGTATAACATGTGCTCCGCATAATTATTAAGTTTGAAACAGTTATCTTCCATAGTTCAGGGTCACGGTCACTTCAAAATATGTATACAATCCAACTTTGAAGAGCTCCTGTGACCTTAACCTTGAAGCAAGGTCAAGTCACTGTGTATGTTTTTGTACGCTTTGTCATCTTACACCATCATGCCAAATTGGGTGCTGATAGACTTAATAGTCTCCGAGAAAAATCCAACGTTAAAGTTTTTTTACGGATGACAGGACGCCCGGACGCCCAGACACCCGAACGCCCAGACACCCGGACGGACGCCCGGACGCCCGAACGGACGACACGGGTGACCTAGTATGAAAGTATAACATGTGATGATGTGTACTACAATGTTATGAAGTTTGGAAGAGTTATCTTCCATAGTTCAGGGTCAAGGTCACTTCAAAATATGTATACAATCCAACTTTAAAGAGCTCCTGTGACCTTGACCTTGAAGCAAGGTCAATCAAACTGATATCAAAAGATAGGGATTACTTTGCCCTATACACCATATATAGGTCAGGTATCCAATCTCAAAAACTTCAGAGAAAATTGGGAAAATGTGAAAAATGGCTGCTTTTTAGACAACGTTTATGGCCCCCTGCGACCTTGACCTTGAAGCAAGGTCAAGTCACTATGTATGTTTTTTGACGCCTTGTCATCATACACCATCATGCCAAATTGGGTGTTGATAGATTTAATAGTCTCCGAGAAAAATCCAACGTTAAAGTTTTTCACGGACGCCCGGACGGACGAAACGGGTGAGTACATACTCACTTTTGCTTCGCATGTGAGTCAAAAATGGTGGCTTTCTTGGCTTCATTTGTTGACTTTCCCTGTGCTTACTTGAGAACCGCCTCCTTATGGAATTATTGCACCATTATTATTATGATATGAGTCTGGTCTCAAGATGATTTTTCAATTTCTCAGGGAAATTGTTGTGGTGAATGCAATCAATGACATATCTGTCCCCATGAATCTCTGTTGCCTTTGCTCTTGAATCATGCAAGGTTGAGATTAAACAGACTGTAGAACATCAAGGTTCAGTTTCTTTATTTCTCAGAAAAATACATGTAAGTCACTTTAATCAATGATTCAGTGGAACATACCCCCAAAGCCAAACAGCCAGGGGTTTCAGCAGAAGACGAGGGCATTCAAGGGCTGCAGTTTGATTATGAAACGGACAGTTCAGTGAACCCTGTACTTCATTCCATAGCCTAAAACAAGATGGCTGCTTATCGACCATAGTGTTTGTGATTGTGCATGAGAAACAAGGCTCAAGTTTGCAAAACGGCTTTTGAGTAAATGCTGAGAAAAGTCATTGGCACACTATGTTGTTTAATTGCTTTCCTGAATTTAACTGTAAATAATTCAAGATTTCCTCTAATGAACATGCTGTTTCCTCTGAAACATGCATGAATGAATAAATAATATTGTGGTTGAAATTTGTCATGTTTCCGATCCTGCTTACACCTTGTTTTCTCATGTGTAGTAACATTTCTTTTGATAAAACGCAAGGTAGATTTCATGGTCTTTTGTGAAGACAGACAAATTAAATGGAAACGTACAGGATGGGATTAACAAAAGATGCATCTTTTTCTTCCCCTAAGGAGTCTTTGTCAGGCGCAAGAGGTAGAAAAAGGTAGCCTACTTACAGGGGGCTAAGGAAAAATGATGGGCCTATTTCATTATTACTGCTGCCAGGGAGGTTATGTTATTCAGTCAGTTTGTTTGTTACTTCGTTCATTATTCGGCAAAATGACTCAAAAAGTTCAAAACAGATTCCGATGAAATTTGGTCCAAGGCCAGGGCTTCACCCAAGAAACAATCCACTAAAAGTTAGAGGTTATCTATTATCTTATTTTAAAATAACCATAAACAGACTGCGACAGCCTTGGCGGAGGTGTGCGGTCTCTGCAGGCAATACTGGGTCTTGTTGCAATATTAAACAGCAGCATTCATCACTGGCTTTTTATAATTTTGGAGTAGAATTTACTCTCAGGTATCTTTCATACCATCTGGAATGCCAGGAACATCAAACTCAGCTCAAAGATCAGACTGCTGCGCTCCCAGGGTCATCTCCGTATTTCCGAGTCATGGACCCTCACAGCTGAATTAGAGAAAAGCTAGGATACAGGCCATGGAGATGAGATGCTTCCTACAAAGACCACATTACAAATGAGGAAGTACGGAACGGAACCAGGCAAGCTATTGCGTGGGCCTTATGAAGATCTCCTGACCACCGTCAAGAAATGGAAACTGATCGATGTGGTATGGCCATATGCCTCACAATATTCAGGACTAGGTAAAACAATCATAATGGAAACAGTACAGGGAAGCAGAAAAAGAGGCAGACAGAAAAAGGAGGGGAGGACAACATCGCAGAGGAAGGAGGCTTGACCCCGACGGAGACGGTCAGAAGGACAGACAACAGGGAAGGATGGAGGGAACTGGCAGCCAGATCTGTGGTGCCCCAATGGTCAAGACTTCAGGGATTGATGACGATGATGACGACGACGACATATGTGCTACCTACATGTAGCCTAGATTGTAAACGCTGTAGAAATGCTTAGTAATTAGTAAACGTGGCCATGGATCGAGTGGTGGGATGTTAGACTAGGCTCCCAACCACTCCCCTCTTCCTCTCGTCCCTCTCACTCCATGCAGACTCGAACACAATTAAAGGCTTGAACTCAACATCGTTTTACTGCAGACTCAATACAAGGCAGACTTAATTAATTCACCACAGACTCCCAGACTTTATCCCCCCTCACAGTTCTTTGCCATCGATATAAATAGGGCCCGACCAGGGAGTTGGACCGCCCCAGCCCATATAAAGAAAGACAGATGGGAAGGGTGACACGGGTCATGAAAAGGAAAGAGAAAGGCGCAACAGGTAGTCAGTCCCCTTGGAACCATCAACAGGAAGTGGCGACTGGCCCATCATGACAGGAGAGATGTAGGCGCGCACGTACACACCAACGAGAGAGAGAGAGAGAGAGAGAGAGAGAGAGAGAGAGAGAGAGAGAGAGAGAGAGAGAGAGAGAGAGAGAGAGAGGGTCATGCGTCACCCTGAAAAGCAGCAGAAAAAATTATGTGCACACTCGAGCAAGGAGATGATTTGCATGAAAACGTCAACATGATAACTGAATAATTGAAGCAGTTTCATATATCTCTAATTATGCCTCTTGATTCCTTGTGGAACATAGGGCCGCAACAACACTCCTCCAACGCAAGCGGTTTTGGCAGGTCCTCTTCAGCTCGGCCCACGCCATTCCGGCAGCCTTCATCTCGGTTGGTCGTCCCACTTTCCTCTTTCCTTGGGGGTTCCAGTCAAGGGCCTGCCTGGTGATGTTGGATGCACTCTTTCGTAGTGTATGGCCAATCCATCCCCACTTTCTTTTCTTTACAACTATCTCAATTGGGGACTGTCTTGTCCTGGCCCACAGTTGATCGTTGGAGATGATTTCTGGCCACCTGATATTGAGGACATGTTTCTGACATCTGTTGGTAAATGTCTGTAGCTTGTGGGTGTTGGTTTTGGTCACTCGCCATGTATCTGAGCCATAGAGTAGGACTGCCTTCACGTTAATTGAAGATTCGGATCTTGTTTTGGAGTGAGAGGGCATGAATTAAGTTACATATATAAGGCATCTTGATTGTAGTGTATGTGAATCTAAGGCATTTTGTCTTTTGTGCCTTTTTTTCTCACTTTCTACATAAAGTGTTGAGTTATGTATGCAATTCATTTTACCCCCTCTTTTAAGACACCCCCTCGAGATCATTTAAGACCGATTTTCTGTAGATTTTGTAAAGTCGTAAAAGAGGGGTTCCACTGGACCATCCCCACACCATGGAAACACGTACACGAGTTCGTTCCAAAGTAATGATCCCTTTTAACAGTTTCTTATTCACTTCTGGATAAGATGTGTGACCGGGTGAAGTAAAGCCCGAAGTCTTTACCGGACTCTCTCTCTCTCTCTCTCTCTCTCTCTCTCTCTCTCTCTCTCTCTCTCTCTCTCTCTCTCTCTCTCTCTCTCTCTCTCTCTCTCTCTCTCTCTCTCTCTCTCTCTCTACCCCACCCCCCACCCCCCCCCCCCCCACCCCCCCCCCCCATTGGTTCCCCTCTCTCCTCCCTCTATTATGTATCCTGCGTCTCAGATGCCCAGGTCGTAAGACCAGCCTACTACTCACTAGCTTATCAGTCCGGGAGGATCGTAGAGCGGCCTTGGACTTGACCGTGACCGTGAACAGTTCCATCCTGTCGTTCTTGCGCTGCTATGCCTAAATTGTTAGACACAAGAGACAAATTTGATGCTTTTTCCAAATTAAGACATCTGATTGGAATGGTGCAATATTCATTCGGTTGGCTTTGTTGTGCCTGATGAGGCAACACTTAGTATGAATAATTTCGAGTAAGTTCAAGGCAGCAATAAACATTTTTCTATCATTAGGAAAACACAACCCAGAGACAGGCTGAGATCGCGACCGCGGATCCCAAGCCTGGCTCCCCTGAGGTCCGCGCATTTCTTTGATAAGGAGGGGCTGTCGGCAGGTCGAGAGAGACCCCCATCCCATCTGGGGAAGAGACCACTGCCACCAATGTCTTGGGGTTGGTCTATGCCATTACCATCCGGCCTGGGACCAGCCCGCAGCTCCATGGGTAACAATAAAGTTGTGGAAAGCAGCAGCGATTTTGTCTCATGCCTGGGCCCTTGTACCATCAAGTCTTGCCTCCACCCCCATCACAGGTGTAAACCCCGATATCTCAATGAAAACGCATACGGCAGTACACGTAAGCTAGCTGTTGTTTAGGTCCAAATCTTCGACATCATGAAGACGGTTGAATACGCTTCAGCAGTTCAGCCTTCAGGGGAGAAAGGCGTAGGCCTACAGAAGCCGTTCGGACGTGTGCAAGGGAGACTACTCAGCAATGTATTTGACTTGTGTTTTGTGGATTAAAATACAAACTTGTTCTCATTATAAAGCATACTTGATATTTAACATTTTAAAATTTGAAAACATGTTTCTGTCATTAGTTCTCCATATTTTTTTCGTTTCGTTTTCGCTATTGCTTCGACACTACTTACTTTGAATCAACCAAATGGCGCTAGAATAGAAGTTAAAATTCCTCACTGTCGCAAAGGCCTTGAAACCTTCAGCTTGCGGTAGGTTGAGATATGTTTGTAAACTGTATATATTTTACACCAATAGAGCACTGTTTTTTTCTGCAAAAAAGTTCGGTGTGTACATTGTGTAATCATTTCGAAAGCGTGTTAACTGGAAATGCAATGGGTGAATGGTGGGTGACATGTGCTATGATTGTATGAATATGATGTGGCTCAAACAACGAATCGGGATGGCTATCCTCCGAGGCAATGCCTTCTGTGTCCTTGCCTCATCCAGGTCGCGAGATGACTGCGGAGAGTGACTGCGGGTTCCACAGGCCTAGGGCCAGTGACCACCGCACTTTTCGCAGTGTGACTGCTCCACATTGTTCGTGTTTTATTTATTCGGTTATCTGCTACACGACGTCGACGGCTGCCCTGTGCTCCCAGAACTCTTTGACGGAACCCTTTCTAACGTTCCTTTTGCCTTTCGACTGCTGCACACACTTTTGATTGTATGCGGTTCGGTAGCATCACCGTTTCTTCAGAAAAGATTAATTTGCACAGTTGAATTGCGATTTTGATTGTTTAGCCGCTTGGATACGTTTGAATATTATACTGTATGTGTGATGCTCTAGTTGCGAACATTAACAGTAATGACGCTAGGAAAGAGGTTTCTTTGCCACAGACATCGTTTGTGCACGTTTGAATGTATTCTGCATGAATAAAATAGCTTTACGTCATGGTGACTCGAGAACCGAAGCCAGTGCCTTCGCAACGGTCGCGCTTTTTCTGGATGACAGTCTACGCAGTTTGAACATGTTTACATCTTATGTGACTTAACACGTAAGAATCTATGTATTAGGGTGCTCTATGTTGTGTTTAAAATCGAAATCCAAAGTTGAAGCTATTGAAAGACGACACTGTCACGATCGATTGTCATCATTGTGACTGTCATTGTCAGGTGACATCGCAGCGTATGACTATGAGTGTTCATTTCATGCTGACATTGTTGACTGTACACATTAAACACAATTTAAAGAACACTTGAATGTTGTATATAATTATAAAGAATTTACACCACAATTGAAACAAAATCGTATGTCCAACTTCGTTTATAATCACCCTCAGTGTAAAAGTTACAAACCACATTCTCAGAAAGTGAAAGGTCCATCAGTTACTGAGTTAGGTACAAAACAAGGTGTCGGGAAACTACAAAAGTTATCCCTCCAGGTTTACTGGAGGTCCTACAGACTTTATCTGTCTGTCTGTCTGTCTGTCTGTCTGTCTGTCTGTGTGTGTGTCTGTCCCGACATCACGGCTGATTTCTCAAAAACTACTGGACGGATTTCCTTGACATTTTGCACACTAACTGGAAGTTAGGTCCAATTGAATGTATCAAATTTTCAGAATCGAGGCTTGATGAGAAAGTGGTTTTTTAAGGTCATACACTCGACATCGCCTCCCCAAATACTCCATTCATGGAATGGCCAAATTGCGAAATGTGTGACGTCATCAACAACGTGCCGTCATTTGCGAGTAGAGTTTTGAGGATAATGAATTTCGAGAACATTGGTGAAAGGATAAAGAAGGATTTTTTACGATGCAAGTACTGAAGTAGTCAATTCATGGAATGGCGACCCACTCCACAGCCACGCCCCTTTCTCACTCTATCTCGCGTGGTAACAGATGCAGGCGGTAAAATGGCTTCCACATGAACGTAGATTCGTTGCATTGTATTCCGGACATCATTTGTGTCTCATTTTTGCCAGACAGTGAGAAGATTTCTCAGACTGTGATAGACAGGGGTATGAATAAATACTTCTCATTGCCCTCCAGGTTTACTGGAGGTCCTACAGACTTTATCCCTCCAGGTTTACTGGAGGTCCTACAGACATTATCTGTCTGTCTGTCCCGTCTTCACGGCTGATTTCTCAAAAACTACTGAACGGATTTCCTTGACATTTTGCACACTAACTGGAAGTTAGGTCCGATTGAAATTTGAATGTATCAAATTTTCAGAATCAAGGTTTGAAAAAAGTTACTTTTTACGACATACATTGCAAAGAAAACGCTACAACAGAGTCCAAATGCAAAATGCGTGACGTAATCATTTGACGTGGAATAACGTGACGTAATTTCGAGGAGATTTTCGATTTGGATTAATTTCGAAAACATTGGTGAAGGAGAGAGAAGGATTTTTTTACAATGCGGGTCGTTTCGTATCCTGGACGTTTCGTACCTAGTTCAGAAGCTATGATGAGTGACATTATCGCAATAAGAAAATTGCGCTAAGACCCTATAGAAGGCAACACATTACGATGGGGCGTTCAAAAGGCTTCACGGCCTATATATAGCCTCTCAACTACTACTACTACTACTACTACTACTACTACTACTACTACTACTACTACTACTACTACTACTATGAATAAATACTACTCATGTCCCTCCAGGTTTACTGGAGGTCCTACAGACTTTTTAATTTATAATTGCTTTTCAAACACGTAGTACCGTTAATTGCCGAATGGCTCAGATGGTTAAAGCGTTGGACTATTGTAACGTTAGGTCATGTGTGAACGGGTTCGAATCCACGCTGAAACTTTTTTTCCCCTCTTTTTTCGAGAGGTTGCTGGTTCGAACCCGACCTGTTTTATTGGGGTTTTTTGTGTGTTTTTTCCCCCTCTTTTCTCGAGAGGTTGCGGGTTCGAACCCGATCTTTTTTTTGGTGCCAAAACCTGGAGGTTCAGCGCCAGCGGTTTTTATTGTGAGGGTTTTTGTTGTGGGGTTTTTTGGGTGGGGGTGGGTATAATGCATGAGACAAAAAAGAGTAAACAACATCCTCAGAAATTGCTGTGAATTAAATTGCCAGATAATATCAGTCTCTGCATTACACATAAGACATTTTGGGGGGAAAAACCTCTGAACAAAAATGAAAGCTTTCATCAGCAAAATAGAAAATAGACCACTAGATGGCTTAAATGGATTAAGTATAATGTATGCATGTATAATGCACTTGTATTGTGCACACTTCCAGCCTAAAGGCTGCTCAGTGGCATATGCACAAATAAATATCTGCAGTTTTATGTGGCACTGGGATGTCACTAAATAGAGGTCATCTTGGGTCCCCTAGTGGCTGAGACCTGCTTGAGGCCTCATCTGAAACCCACCCCCCCCACCCACCCCCCCCTCCCCCGTTTTGTCTCCTGACGCAATGTCTGTCAGCAGATTTCAGAAGATCGATGCTGCAGAGTAGAGAGCTTGATTCATTGCCGAAGACCCCGCAAGAGTACAAAGAAGATGATAATTTGTATGTCATTGTGCAAGTAAAATGTGAAAACAGACCAATGTACCCTACTACTCTCTATGAGTATGAGAAAGAATTGCAGTCTATTTGTTCAGTACCTTGCGCGCTATCATTACTCATTCCTGGTGAACTTCGGACTTGCAGTCACTCAGGGAGTCGGTATTTCCACCTTCGTAGCAGCAATTTTTGCCCTTGCATACATTTAACCTTCAATCACTTGGACAGTGATGTAAGTGCCCTTGTTTGACACTGTGAGGATCAGCATCCAGTATTGAGGTCACTACAGCCCCACTAGTGCTCTTGGGAATGACCAACTAAGGCAATCAACAACAAGGAAGTTGTGGTTACAACAACCAAACCAACCCTCTTTTTTTCTGCCAACCCCAAGGAATACTATATCAGTACTATATGATAGAGTACTCCTTGGCCAACCCTAAACCTTTTTTTGACTCACATGCGAAGCAAAAGTGAGTCTATGTACTCACCCGTTTCGTCCGTCCGGGCGTCCGGGCGTCCGAAAACTTTAACGTTGGACTTTTCTCAGAGACTATTAAGTCTATCAATACCAAATGTGGCATGATGGTGTATGATGACAAGGCGTCAAAAAACATTCATAGTGACTTGACCTTGCTTCAAGTTCAAGGTCGCAGGGGCCATAAATGTTGTCTAAAAAACAGCCATTTTTTTACATTTTCTCAATTTTCTCTGAAGTATTTGAGATTGGATACCTCACCTATATATGGTATATAGGGCAAAGTAATACCTATCTTTTGATACCAGTTTGGTTGACCTTGCTTCAAGGTCAAGGTCACAAGAGCTCTTCAAAGTTGGATTGCATACATATTTTGAAGTGACCTTGACCCTGAACTATGGAAGATAACTGTTTCAAACTTAATATTTATGAGGGGCACATGTTATACTTTCAACATGAGACACATTTGGTCACATATCATCAAGGTCAAGGTCATTTTGACCCTTATGAAATGTGACCAAAATGGGGTAGTGAACCACTAAAAGTGACCATATCTCATGGTAGAAAGTGCCATTGTGCTTCCTATGTCTTGAATTAACAGCTTTGTGTTGCATGACCTTGGATGACCTTGACCTTGGGTCAAGGTCACATGTATTTTAGTAGGGAAAATGTGTGAAGCATTTCTTAGTGTATGATGTCATTGGTAGGTTTAGTTGTTTGACCTTGACCTTGAAGGTCACCTGACGGTCAAGGTCATGTAAAGGTCAAGGTCAATCGTGTGAGTTGTATGGGCTTTGCCCTTCTTGTTTTTAATTCACGTAAAAAAAGAAAATTTTATGGTATACTACGAACTGTGTGCTGTACAGTCCTCCCTGCCCAATGAGCACTCAGAGAATCCACTAAGTTCAAGCGTTTTTAGTGAAAGAAAGTTTGGTTTATGTTCAATCTGGCATCTTCTAAAAAGTAAAATGAAGAAAAAAAATTCTGGTCATCCTATTGACCCCTTTTTTTAACATTATGTTTTGCCATGTTACCCTAACCACAGTTTTTTTTTTTTTTTTTTTTTTTGTGTGTGGCCCAAACCAATTTCTGTTTCACCAACCCTTTGACCTTACCAGGGGGTTGAAGACGAAGTGTGTGTAGTGGGGGTTAGGGGTTAGGGACTTAGCCAGAGACACCTTCCCTGGAAGCGTCGGATGCAACGAGGTCTCACCATTGAGTGGGCATACTAGCTCAGATTCAAAGAAAATTGAAGTTGACATTCAAATATTGACCAAAAAACAGGCATGATTGCATTTTTGAGACTAGTATTATTGCAAGAACTGACTGATTGGATATTGCAATGAATACAGCAGTTACTCCCTAAGAAAGGGGACAATTTCCTTAGATTGCCTTTGACTGCATTTGCCACTGATTGCACAGCTTAGGGATGGTGCCTCAGTTGTGCCAGTTTGCCTCCATTTTACCAGTGTGCCCACCACCAGGTAGTTTCATGAAATGTTTTCCCCAATTAACAGTTAGGCAAAAAAAAAGAACCCAACCAACCCAATTTTTTTTCTACTGACCCAGATTTTTTTATTTATTGGAGGGATGGGTGGAAGTAGCTTCCCATTTTGTGCAATGCACAGTGGAAAAAGACCTGTGTACACACGTTTTGGAGTCAACAAGAGTAATACTACTAATAGGGACATTGCACTCTAGTGGACATTTTCCGGGACATTCATCCAGATGCAGGAAAAAATGCCCATGTCACTTGCCTGGGCAGTTCCATGCCAGTGTCTGAAACTTTTGACTCAGAGTTTGAGTTAGACTGGGCCATCTGACTCAGAGATTTTGAAGACCTGGGAGTGAATTCTCTACAGGTCAAATGCACACCTGCTGAACATGACATTTCTTATCACACACACACACACACGCACACACGCACGCACGCACGCACACACACACACACACACACACACACACATACATACACACACACACACACTCATACACACACACACACACACACACACACACACACACACACACACACACACACACAAATCTGCCGAGTCTCAATCTGGCCATAACTCTTAAGATCCTGTACCACCCATTACCACCCACCCTGCTCAATCCTGTACCACCCATTACCACCCACCCTGCTCAATCCTGTACCACCCATTACCACCCACCCTGCTCAATCCTGTACCACCCATTACCACCCACCCTGCTCAATCCTGTACCACCCATTACCACCCACTCTGCTCAATCCTGTACCACCCATTACCACCCACCCTGCTCAATCCTGTACCACCCATTACCACCCACCCTGCTCAATCCTGTACCACCCATTACCACCCACCCTGCTCAATCCTGTACCGCTCCTAGCTGCCCATCCCACGTGGCTGTTACTTGACTGATTTTTTTTCTACAAATTGCATAATCCTAGTTACAGGACAGGGGAAAGTGTGTGTGTGTGTGTGTGTTTGTGGGTGTGGGTGTGTTGTGGTGTGTGTGAGTGTGTGTGTGTGTGTGTTGTGTTTGTGGGTGTGTTGTGGTGTGTGTATGTGTGTGTGTGTGTTTGTGGGTGTGTTGTGGTGTGTGTGTGAGTGTGTGTTTGTGGGTGTGGCTGTGTTGTGGTGTGTGTGTCAGTGTGGGTGTGGGTGTGTTGTGTGTGGGTTTGAGTGTGTGTGTGTGTGTGTTGTGGTGTGTGTGTGTGTTGTGGTGTGTGTGTGTGTTTGTGTGTGTGTTGTGGTGTGTGTGTGTGTGTGTGTGTGTGTGTGTGTGTGTGTGTGTTGTGGTGTGTGTGTTGTGGTGTGTGTGTGTGTGTTTGTGGGTGTGGGTGTTTGTGTGTGTGTGTGTGTGTGGGTGTGGGTGTGGGTGTTTGTGGATGTGTGTGTGTGTGTGTTTTAAAGAGTATTGGAGATTTGTGAGAGGTGAAGAGCTAAGGTAATTGCACCTTGACTTGCTTGCTCTCTAACCCTCTAAAAGGCCTTACAAAGCCTATAATCTAATAAAGGCTCATAGATCATAAAACTCCATTTGTCATCATCATCATCATCATCATCATCATCATCATCATCATCATCATCATCAAGAGTGTTAATGAGTATTTTTCGTGAAAGTATTGATAACTCATTAACTGGAAGTAAAAAGAGAAAGTAGATGCTGGTGTGTCACTTTGGCTGTTGGGAAATAAGAGAATGACCATATGTCAGCGCTTGATGCATTGTGTATTATAGTTTATACACTGTACACAGTCTAGCTTTCACTTTATTGGTCTCCACCATTGCTGTAAGTAAAAACATTTTGTTAAAACTTAATTCTCAAATAAATAGCCCATTTTCATTCTGCTTCAGTTGTCTTTGCAATCCTTGAAGTGGATTGATCTGGATCTGGAAGCATGGATGAGATGGAATTTCTCCCCTCTATCCAACTCCGGAGATTTGGTGAGAAGCCTGCAACCTTGCCTCAGCCACAGAACTCCAACCCACCCATCCCCTTTGAACTTGCTGCATCTGTGGAGCTGGAAGCTGACAACAGAAAAACAGCAAAGGAGAAGAAAAAGTCCAAGAACCTGGACAACAACCTGACCGACAACAGTGCTGACATTTCCAGTAGCACTAGCAGCAGCAGCGACGATGAAGACAGATCTGCCAAGCCCCAGAGAGTTCCTTCTGGCAAAGTGCGACGTGGACTGACCAGGAAGGGTGCCACTAAGGTGCAGGAGACTGTGACAGAGAGTACCGATGGGTCTAAGGAATCTTCACTCCTTGAGACCAGGATCTACTCTGACCGCGTCAAGAGGTGTTTCATGGACATGGCCAATAAGGTCTTGCCTGAGGAGCTGCAGGAAGTCATCAGTGTGGAGGAAGAAGAGGCAGAGTCTCAAGGTAGATGTGTGTGTGTGTGTGTGTGTGTGTGTGCTTGCATGCAAGTGCATACGTGTGCTTGTGTGTGTGTGTATGTGGTGTGTGTTTGTGTTAGTGTGTGTGTATGTTTGTGTGTGTGGTGTGTGTGTGTGTGTGTGTGTGTGTGTGTGTGTGTGTGTGTGTGTGTGCTTGCATGCAAGTGCATACGTGTGCTTGTGTGTGTGTGTATGCTTGTATCTCAGTACTTTTCTGTCTGACTTGTCTTTCTGGGTGTCTGTCTGCCAGTATGATTATTCATTCATCATTTTCCTTTATTTTTCAATTCATTCATCTGTTCATCTGTACATCTCTGTATCTGTGCACCTATCCACCCAGTGTACTGATACTAGTCATGTGCTCAATGATTAATGATGCTGGAGTCTGGCTCTTTTCTCATTGATGCAGTTATGAAAAGATTAACAATGTGCAGAATGTGGGCTGAGAAGATGAATAAATGTGGGGCAGGGCTGAGAAATAAAAAGAAAATTATTGTATTGCCATTTTGTCCACACAGGTCCATTTCTTCAGAGCAATCTTTATGAAGACATACCATTATTGCTGCATTATTCTAGAATCTGTAGTCTATGTAATAGTGTATATATATATATATATATATAATGGGTTGTTTTTTTGTGGCTTTGCAGAGAAGCCCCAAGGACGAGGCAGACAGAGGGAACAGAGAGCCAAAAAGGAAGAGCCACCCAATGTCATCGATGTGGACATAGTGCAAGAGTAAGCCTTGACCTTCATTGCTGCTTGCTTGACCTTCATTGCTGCTTGCTCTCGGTGCAACCTCTGCTCAGACTGAGCAAATGTGATGGGATGGATGGTGAAGTGTGCATGTGTGTGTGTGAGTGTATGTGTGTGTGTGTGTGTTTGTGATCATGTGTGTGTGTGCGCATGTGTGTGTGTGTGGATGTGTGTGTGTGTGTGTGTGTGTGTGTGTGTGTGGATGTGTGTGTGTGGGTGTGTGTGTTTGTGATCATGTGGGTGTTTGTGATCGTGTGTGTGTGTGTGTGTGTGTGTGTCTGTGATCGGGTGTGTGTGTTTGTGTGTGTTTGTGATCATGTGTGTGTTTGTGATCATGTGTGTGTGTGTTGGGTGTGTGTGTGTGTGTGTGTGTGTGTTGTGTGTGTGTGTGTGTGTGTGTGCACGAGTTAGTGTAGTGAATGAGTGTGTGTCAGTATAAATGAGTCGATATTCGCTAGTGGTCAACAGCTAGGGTGACCCTCTTTCAGTGTAATTTCAATAAAGATGATGTTTAAAAAATGATTTTGACTTGTTGTTTTTGACTCACATGCAAAACAAAAGCGAGTCTATGTACTCACCCTTTTCGTCCGTCCGGGAGTCCGGGCGTCCGGGCGTCCGAAAACTTTAACGTTGGATTTTTCTCGGAGACTATTAAGTCTATCAGCACCCAATTTGGCGTGATGGTGTAGGATGACAAGGTATACAAAAACATACATAGTGACTTGACCTTGCTTCAAGGTCAAGGTCGCAGGGGCCGTAAAAGTTGCCTTAAAAAAGCCATTTTTTCACATTTTCCCAATTTTCTCTGAAGTTTTTGAGATTGGATACCTCACCTATATATGGTATATAGGGCAAAGTAATCCCTATCTTTTGATACCAGTTTGGTTGACCTTGCTTCAAGGTCAAGGTCACAGGAGCTCTTCAAAGTTGGATTGTATACATATTTTGAAGTGACCTTGACCCTGAACTATGGAAGATAACTGTTTCAAACTTAATAATTATGTGGGGCACATGTTATACCTTCATCATGAGACACATTTGGTCACATATCATGAAGGTCAAGGTCACTTTGACCCTTATGAAATGTGACCAAAATGGGGTAGTGAACCACTAAAAGTGACTGTATCTCATGGTAGAAAGTGCCAATAAGCACCATTGTGCTTCCTATGTCTTGAATTAACAGCTTTGTGTTGCATGACCTTGGATGACCTTGACCTTGGGTCAAGGCCACATGTATTTTGTAGGAAAAATGTGTAAAGCATTTCTTAGTGTATGATGTCATTGCTAGGTGTAGTTGTTTGACCTTGACCTTGAAGGTCACATGAAGGTCAAGGTCATGTAAAGGTCAAGATCAAGCATGTGAGTCGTATGGGCTTTGCCCTTCTTGTTTTAGTTCAGTTGACCACTAGCGAATATCGACTCAAATGGAGATTAGTGTGCTCCCTCATCTGTATAAGTATGTACAGGCTGCATGTATTTGAGAATGTGACAGAACCATGTGGTCAAAAGTACAGAGGTGAGCAGAGGGTCAATTTCAATACCCATCAGTGAAACTTTGCCTCACAAACTCAAACTTCAACACATGCTGACTTCAAACTTGCTGTGACTTATTCAGTATTGAACAATGTTGCTAGCAAATAATTTTGTTCTCACTAAAATTGATAGTTGTTGAGTTATTTGCATTTGTGTTAGGAATATTGAGTTTTGGGAAACAGAGAAAGTGTTACACATTCCAAAAGGCTCATTTTCAAGCTCTTTTTTACACACACAAAAAGTAAATCCTAATAATTATTTTCTGCCAAAGTTGTTTTTGGGAGACCTTCTTTTCAACAGACTTGCTGAGAAATAAAATTTGTAATCCAAAATAATAATTTTGATGTATAAAGTCTGTTCACAACATTTGTGTAACACTAGCACCATCGTCTTCAAAGGTTAAAATTCCACACAAAGATTCTGTCTTACCCCATGCATTCAGTGTCACTACATGCTACAATGGTTGTATTTCATGGTTAAGTTTTTTAAAAATCAGAAAACTTTTGTTTTGACTTGATAAAACAACATTTTAACGACCGAGACAAAAATTGCGTTAACATTTTGCAACTTTATCTTCAAATAAATCAAACATGTTGGTTTTTTTTTTTACATGAAGTGGATTTTCCTGCAATTGTGTAACTGCAAAATAATTGTGTGTTGCAAAAATCTAGATATTTGATATATTTTATGAATAAAATGAAAACAAGTTCTGGGCCTTATTAGTTGTGTACAGACCAAAGTGCTCAATTTTGAGGGAAAACAGCTAAAATCAGATGGTGTGTGCATTATTATGTTATCAAGTTGTTGGTATATAGGACTATTGATTATTCAGCTTTGCTGTGGTCTTTTTGTCAGGACTGAAATCACACTCTGCATGTACTTTTAGTGAGGAAAACAATGGCAAGTGGAATTAAGAATGGTGTTACTGTTGTGAACATCCAAAAACCACAAAAATCAACTTTAAAACTTGGTGGGGATAAAGAATTAAAACCTTCTGGTTAAGTTCTACATTGTTGAACACAGACACACTCTCAAGATTCCATTTAGGCACATTTTTAGAAAAACACACTCTGTTCACAACATTACGCACACATCTGTGTGTGTAATGTTGCAAACAAACTTATCTAGCTATATACAGAAGGCCAAACAATAATTAAACCAAACCACCATTTCATTCTACATGTATTATTACTATAAACATTCTTGTACAAGAATCAAACCAAAATTTTGTTTTTCTAGATCTTTCATGTAGTTCATAACAATACACCATCCAGTTCATAACATTACACCATTAAAGTGCATTACAAGAGCAACAAATGTTCAATGGCTATTTTAAGTTTTAATGAATACATCAATGTTGACAGAATATTCAGTTTTGTTAAATTGAATGTTTTGGTGATCAGGAACTGTTTCATCACACTTTTAAAAATTGGTTTTGTGTTATGTTGTGAACAAAATGGTGTTATGTTATGAACAAACACGCACTTTTTTTTTTACTGCACGTAATAAGAGCATGGTGTGCATGGGAAGGAGTGCAAAATGTAGCTGTCTTCCTTATGCACCTTCTGAAACATTGTTCCTGATTCCGAATTTAAAATTTGTCACTTTTTATTTAAAAAAGTTTGTAACGGTGTAATGTTGTGAACAGACATTGATCAGAATTCAATTTTTGGGGTTTACAAAGAGTATATTCAATTATTTTTATTTTCTGACTTCACTTTTAAGTTTTCTGATGTCCATTGCTAAACTTGGACTGTGAGAATAAGTACATTGGTCCAACAGATGTGCTTAAATGGAAAAAATGTAACCATTTAAAATGGTCGAAAGACTGAAGTATGTATCTAATGATATATACATTCCCAATGCAATTGCTTTTCTTTAAATATGTGTTTGTTACATTTAGAATACATCTAAAAACTGTTTAATACTAAAATTGACATATTTAATGCTTAAAGCATGACTTTCAATGAGGAATTGTGTTGTGGCGTTATGTTGTGAACAGACTCGTTATTATCTTTTCTAAAGTCTTTGTTTACTAGTTTTCAGTTCAAATTTGTAATGTGTATGACAGTTTTGACTCATGTGGTGAGTTCTCAAGATGTAATAATAAAGATTTCCACTTTTTAAAGTTTATACAGTGTGTGTTTGAAATGTGTGACGGTGTTAATGTTGTGAACAGACTTAAAATCTTTTTTCAAAAATGCAACCAAACAAAGCATCATCTTAAATTTATGTGTTGTGTAGTTGATTCTCATGACAAATCCTACCATATTCATGCAAAACTGTTAAGTTTTCATAAAGTTTACTTTTAGGAACTCATGTAACAGCTCTCTGCTCACCTCCGTACTTTTGACCATATAGATCAGTGATTTGCTTTAATGCAGTCAACTTACAAGTTCTTTTGATGTACAAGTATATTTAAATATTGACTTTATGTAACATATATGTCATTGGTGAATAACATCTATAGGCCTTGAGTATGAACAGTTCTCTTGGGTTCTGTGGCAAGATTGTGGCAAGGTGGTGGATGAAAGTAGTAACTTTGTACTAATCATAGGGTACATCTGCAAAGTGTTTTCTTGGATAAACTCTAAAGATATTGGAGCTTTACCCACAGCAGTATTGATGAAAAGCTCCTTTGTCTGAACGCTTTATCATGTTTATGTAAGAGCAAACTGAGACATTCCTGTCATGGCAGCATTGACTTTATATCTTTCTTTCTTTTTCTTTCTTTACTCTTTCTTTCTCTCTCTATCAGTTTGTTTATTCGAAGGCTTTTATCAGTAAGTGGTGCTGCTGCCTGTTTCCAACGACTAATTTTGCCATTCTATCACTTCACTAACTGTGCAGTGCCCTGAGCTCACAGGCTGGAACCACATGTTATGATGCCTTGCTGTCTTGTCTTCTGGGTTCCACGCTCCTGGTGATACATGATCCTTCACATCAAAACCTGTAGTGTGAAGTGTTGGTGAAAGTGAGATCTCTAGCTCTAGTCTAGAACATGGCAAACGGTGAATTGCATTCCCCATTGTCATTCATGGCCAATCATACATCATATACCTCATTTTCCTTTCAGACCAGTGATGATAGATGATGATGATGATGATCTTCTCATGGGGCCTCCTTCCCCTCCAAGAGACCTCAAACTGCTGAAGATGAAAAAGGTTCCCATGACCCAAGGGGTCAGAAAGGCCCTCAGGTGAGAGTGCAAAGCCACACACTACAAGCCATGAATACAGAGCCTAGATGAATTGTAGTACACAGTAGGTGATGGTCATTATGTTACAATGGGCTGCTATGCAAAGTCATTTATCTGTGCAAAATTTTATTCATTTACCTGAGATATTTGCATGTAATGACCTGTTATAAGTCAACACTTTTCCTCCATCCGTATGTTGTGAGTGATAGAATGGATCTTAAAGGGGTGGTAACCCCTCAACATAAATTTTATTAGTTCGATTGTACACCCCAACAGGAGCTAAATAATGCCAATCTTTAGTTCGAATCTCATTGTAAATGCGTTAATTCTTCGTGCGAAGGTCTCGATTTCCAACTTTCGCCAAGCACGGCCAAACCGCTCCCGAAACTCCCGAAGATCAGCCAAGCGAGCGTGACGTCACGTAAGCAATAACAATATGGCTGCAACAGAGGAAAACGTTGAAAGTGAAGGCGATATTTCTAGCGAGGAGGAGGATTTGGAAGAAGTTACTGGGTTGTATGGTGTACACCCGTACCAGTTTGAACCTGTAAGAGAAGATGACATACCAAAGACATTTGAAACTCACACGGATCGCATTTGTGACCGAAAAGGACACACTGAGTGGTACGTACACGATGTGACTCGATGTTGATCGATGCTAAAATCAGACCTTCATGTACCTTGTAATCGAAATCCAGACACGCAACTTTACAAATCTAACATATATTGCTTCGTACTGTGTTCTGTGCTGTATGTACTTCCTATCAGTGCAATGTTTAAAGTTCGCTATATTCACGTTTTGAGCGTAAAAGTGTTGAAGCCACCACACACAAAAATGGAACAGAGTAGAAGACTGGTCTCAGTTTCAATCCTTGTCGGGTTGTGAAGAACTGGCAGTGAGGGCGACACAAGTGTCTGAAATTATAATTTCAACAGTTCAGTTTTAGTACACATTATTTGGGGATTCTGGTAACATCAAGTAAACATGTATCTGCGCTACCACAGACTAGGCCTACATCAGTACATGATGTACACCACACTTTACCCTATCAAGCTACATGCCAGAACATGACCAACATTGAATTTAGTGCATTGTATTAAACCAATAAGTTAACTTAAATGTCTTATGCCTCTCTGTGTAGTCACACATATGTATCAATAAAAAATGCTTCAGAATGGCACCCAAAGTTAGGCTTACCTTCAACAACTCTCTGTTGGCTTGCCTTTTGCTCCGTGCACTCCCCTTGCTTTTCTCCCCCACTTGCTTGCTGTTGGCAGCTGGGGCATGTTTGGACAGTGATTCCAAACATTTTTCCGGCAAAATAGAAGGGACCGCGTCGTCCTCTAGTTCCACTCTATAGCAATAGCCCGATTCTTGTCTCAGCTCCAAAAGATGCCCATTTTTCACATTCTCCCGCTTGAAGTGGTTCATACAGATTCCTTGGTTTCCCGTTGGTTTTCTATAATCCGCCCTTGTTCGTTTTACTAAAGCAATCCATTGCCTCCTACAGGGGTTGCCTTCTTCCATAAACTTGTGCACATTGATTTCTCAACAGGTGCTAGCATTATTTCCGCACCCAAATACAGCACAATGCCGGCCCATGCTGTCGTTGTTACTAAGATTTCGTCGTCTGCTACGGCCGTATGTCAAACGTGACGTCACGGCCGGTTGGTTCAACGAAAACCAAAACTAGGCTCCCTGGAATTTTTCTCGAGGTGAATTCGCGATTTGAGAATCTAGGCCAATGGAGAGAGAGCGCGTAGACAGATCTCACTGTTGATAGTCAAACGGACAGCGAAAACAGTATTTCTGAAAGGTATTCTAAGCACCCATAGAAGCCATTTTCATTCGAAATTATATGCTACCACCCCTTTAATGCCTCCCGCTGAATAATAGCTGTGGTTACAACCTGACCAACCCCTTTTTTCTGCCAATGCTAAACTTTTTTTTTCTATCATGCAAAAAAAAAGGAAGAGAGAAATTGACAGAAACAAAGAACTGTGTGCTGAACCATCCTCCCTGCCCTATGAGCGCTAGGAGAATCCTCCTTTCAAGTTTTTTTTACAGTTTAAAAAGCATTTTCAGTGAATTTGGGAATTGTCATTGCAAGGAACTGCTCTGGCAAATGAAAAGGAGTGCTGGCCATGTTATTTTAGATTTGTGTGTGGTTTCAGTAACCCTTGGGATGAGGACCAGATATTACCTGGTGGGGTAAGGAAAGTTAGTATTTAGTTAGCAACTCCTTTGCAACAGAGTTCATCCATTCAGACACCTGAACACAAGACAGAGAATCTTAAAGTCTTTCCTGAGAGTAACAGGCAGGCAGTGGAGTTCTGTGAGTGTTGATTTTGTCTTTTTTCTGCTGAATTTCAGAGAATTGAACCAGGCAAAAAAAGCCAGGCTGAATGAGTCTATAATTTCTGAGCCTGATGACATGGATGATGTAGTGGAGGAAAAAAGCTGCTCTCAGACTGAGGAGATTTCAGTCAAAGTCATGTACATTGGAGTCATCAAGAAATTCATCATGAAAAGGGTAATCTTTTTCCTTCCTCCTCCTCCTCCTCCTCCTCCTCCTCCTCCTCCTCCTCCTCCTCCTCCTCCTCCTCCTCCTCCTCCTCCTCCTCCTCCTCCTCCTCCTCCTCCTCCTCCTCCTCCTCCTCCTCCCTCCCCCCCCCCCCTCCTCCTCCTCCTCCTCCTCTTATTCCTCCTCCTCTTATTCCTCCTCCTCTTATTCCTCCTCCTCCTCCTCCTTGAGAATGTCCTGTTTATGTAATTTGTTTTTGAATGTGTATTCATGCAAACTTTCTCAATCTAATGAGATTGCATCTAATTGCATAATCTGTGTAACTTGAACTTAACTGTCAGTAGTATTTTGAATGACCAAACTGAGACAGAAGTCTAATAACATTTCAGCAATGTTCTACATTGATTATGATAAATAAATATGACGATGATATTGATAATGGCAAGACATCTATGACTATTGCAGTGATGTTGAAACCACTGCTAATACTTTCCTTTCCTTGCTGTGCAGTGGGAGCCATTTGGAAGCATCATCCCGAAGGTGGCACAGGAGTTTGGCATTGAGGAAGAGGGTGTCTCCTTCTTTCTGCAGGATCGATATCTGCCCAGCACTGAAACACCCAACACAGCCAGCCTCCAGATTGTGGACATAATTGGTGAGCCCTTTTTCCATGAAACTCTTTGGCCCACTGACAGAATTTTACGATGATTTGAAGTATGAAATGACTTCAGTATGTCCATGCTGTTGAATGCTTTGATGGACAGCCAGACAGCTTACAACCAAACCCCAGTGTTGGCATTTCCAGTGGCTTGTAGCCCATGTGCCCAAGTTATGCATAATGGACATTGATGCTTTTTCTCCAGACTGCCACGTGATCACAAGCAAGCCTTCAGGTGAGAACGAAGATGAGGGATTCAACATTCCAGCAGAGGAGCGCTTGGAGCTGTATGTACAGCGCCGCAACTGCAGGAGACGCATCAAAGTTGTGATGCCCAAGGTGAGGCAAATTGGTTTGCCCCCTTTTTCTCTCATGATTCATCTTTCCTCAACCTACTCTATCCTTCTCTTCCCTCACACTCTTCATCTTCTTCCTCATGCTCCTCCTCTTTGCTTCCTTTGACTTCTGCTCACTCTTCCTCCGTAATCTCCTTCTGTCCCTCTTGCTTCCCTCTTTCTCCTCCTCCTCTCTCTCCTGTAACTATGGCTTGGTTTGTTCTTGTTTTATGTTGTCTTCTTTTCCCTCCTTCTCCATTTCCCTCCTTGCCTGATGTGCTAACAGTGTGTAAAGCTAACATTGGAGATGCATGTTTTTGATTTTGTATGACAGCAAAATATGATGAATCTGCGCATGGACAAAAAACATCATAACAACAAGAGGGGGAAAAAACCTTAGCTGTATGTAGCTGGTGGTGTTGTTTTTGTTGCTGTGGTTGTTTTCCTCTGCATTGATGATTGATTTGAATGGATTACCTAGCACTTACATCTGTGATTATAACATACAGTATTTAATAGTAGGTGATGGCCTATAATGGAACCTGTTCAAGATGCCCTTCATCAGTGTTGAATGCCTTTGAGATCATTGCTGGGTGCTGAGGACATTTCCATGTGGACCTCTTACAGAGCCACAGCCTGCGATACCTCATGGAGAAGTACGCTGCCAAGGCAAAGCTGGATTTCACCAAACTGCGCTTCGTGTTTGACGGAGACGAGTTTGGTCCAGACAGCACACCGGATTCATTGGACATGAGCAACGGTGACTGCATAGATGTCCTGGTCTGACAGGTCTTGCCAGTGGTGTAGCTGGCACCCACAACAAGAGCATGTGTGGCATATGCAGTATTGCGGCATGAACTATGGCAGCATGCAAAGGCAGCATTTGGGAGTGCAGATGGAACACACAAGGGCAGCTGTGAGCACCCGATCAAAGTGGAGATTTAAAAAAAATGCCCCCAGGTTAGGAGATTAAGAGTCACCATAATGTAATGTCCCCTACTGCCGTTCTCTTCCTCTTGCCGCCAATCCTGTACCAATACAGATATTGCCCATTTCCTCTTGCCGCCAATCCTGTACCAATACAGATATTGCCCATTTCCTCTTGCCACCAATCCTGTACCAATACAGATATTGCCCATTTCCCACCTGCTCTCTCTTATGTTTCCTGCCTCTGACTCTCTGTTCTAAATTTAGCAGTCACGGTTGCTAAATGTAAGACAATGAGTTTGAGTAGGAAAACTGGAGAGTTGGCCCATGCCATTTCTGGGCAACATGGGGCAGTATGGGGGAAATGTCTGGAAGGGTCATTATGGGGCATTGACAAGTAATATCCACTCTTGGAGTACTGATGTAAATCCATCTTGAAAATCTGGCTCAAAATGTGTGTCTTCCTGCACAGGATTGGTTTCAAGCACAAGTTTTGGATCTTATGGACAATGTGTGTGTGTGTGTGTGTGTGTGTGTGTGTGTGTGTGTGTGTGTGTGTGTGTGTGTGTGTGTGTGTGTGTGGACATACATATGTGTGTGTGTTCCTGTCTCTATGTTATTGAGCAGTGTGGGTACACTTGTTTGTGTGGATTGGGAATGTGCACATAAGTGATATAAGCATGAGTACCATGTTAGCTGAATAAAAGTAAGGAGCACCAAACTGACAACTGAAAGTTTACTTGAAGCATCTTGCGGTGGAACTATAGTTTGTCTAACTGCCTGTCAGTTTGCTTCAAGAAGTGGTTTTTGAAATTTATTTAAATTTATCATGAGATGTTTATTAAGCTAAGGGTAGACTTTTTGATCTTTCGTTGCATTTTATAATTTTATAAGCCATTCTTTTCCCAAACATTCATCTGTCTGTCCTGCTTCATCAGACTTCCTCTGCCTTTGGCACCTTGTTGACCTGTATTTTCTTGTCTCAGAGGGTAGGCCCCTCATTGGAGATAGGTTTGTTTTGGTTCTTGGGTATTTGAGTTGCACCCCTCATTCTTGAAATTGCATAGACTTTTGAAACGTAAATCGAATGCTGCATTATGAGGGATGAATTTAAGGCAGTCCTTAATATCTTGATTAAATATATTTTTAATTGGTTGATCAATTTCTGACTTTCTTTGGAGACAAGCTGCAGTGAAGTGGGGCAATTTTCCAGATTTTGCTATGCAGATTGCAAGTGGTGTCTTTTGCCGCAGCAGTGACTTTCTCCTCAAAAGTTTGAGTGACTATTGATGTGAAATGTAGTGATTATTGACATGAAATGTTAACGTTAGTAGGTTTTTCTTGTGCACAATATGTTACTAGCCTCTCTGTGTGTCTTTTTCGGTTTGTATACATGTGCATGTGTTTATGTGTATGAGAGAGGGAAGAAAAGTGAGAGAATGATCGAGGTCGAGGTGTGTTCATGAACTGTCTGTTTTACCATTTGTGCTTCTTTTAAAAATATGTTTACATGTTGACATTTTATAGCTTACTTTGATGAACCCATCTTGCTTTTGAATGATGTTTGGAGATGATTTTGTAACTATTAAGTCGTGCAAACATCACTTTGAACATCTGCATGTTCTGTGTGTGTTTGTGTGTGTGTGTGTGCGTGTGTGTGTGTGTGTGTGTGAGAGAGAGAGAGAGAGAGAGAGAGAGAGAGAGAGAGAGAGAGAGAGAGAGAGAGAGAGGGGGGGGTTTAGTTAAGGACAGTAATTTGTATGTATATTTTTTTATAGGGAAGAAATGTAAAATGTTAACCATTACAATGATTCCTGTCGTATCGTTTTGAAAAGTTTGTGTTACGTATGACCACTTACTGCAGAGTATGCATTGTTAAACTGATTTGGCAGGTGTTCAATTACTGAAGCTAAGCTTATTTTCCTTTTATTTTAAACAAGATGATTGCATGCATTGCAACCAATGCCACCTCCCCACATCCTCTGGAAACTCACGTTGCCTTTTTTGGGGGGGAGCCTACCTCAATAGCTCAACCATATGTTTTTTTTAGTACAGCAATCTAGTGAGAAAAGTGTAATTTTTATGACTGAGGAGTTCTAGTTCTAGTTCAGCCTCGAGGCACCACTGATGACTTTCGGACAATCTTCCTCCATCGATCTCTATCCTCTGTGGCTCGCTGTGAGTCAGCAAAGGTCAAGCCTGTTCACTCTTTGATGTTGTCTTCCCACCTCTTTCTCTGCCTTCCTCTCCTTCTCCCACCTGGTACGGTACCTTGCAGGATGGTCTTGGCCAGCCCACTGCCTCTTGACACGTGACCGTACCACTTCAGCTTTCTGCTTTTCACGATTGAGAGCAGGTCTTCATACTGTCCAAATGCTCTCCTGATCCTGTTGCTGACTTCCTCACTCGTGACATGGTCTTTATATGAGATGTTCAGAATCTTGCGGTAGCATCTCATTGACTGAGGAGTAAGTAATATGTTATTAAACTGAATTTATTTCTGCTTGCATTTTTCACAATAGGTCCTGTGTTTGGTTGGGAGAAACAAATACACATGCTCGTTATATGGCTTGTGATGTTGCAAATAATTTTAGCTATGACTTGTTCACTTGATCAACAAATTGATTTTCACTGCCATGTTTTAAACTAGACTACAAAAAAGTATAGCCATTTTGCATATGTTTACATTTTTTACTCACATGCGAAGCAAAAGTGAGTCTATTTACTCACCTGTGTCGTCCGTTCGGGCGTTTGGGCGTCCTGTCGTCCGTAAAAAAACTTTAAAGTTGGATTTTTCTCGGAGACTATTAAGTCTATCAACACCCAATTTGGCATGATGGTGTATGATGACAAGGCGTCAAAAAACATACATAGTGAATTGACCTTGCTTCAAGGTCAAGGTCGTAGGGGCCGTAAATGTTGTCTAAAAAACAGCCATTTTTAATCCATGGAGTTGCATTTGGATGTATGTGAAATATGTTTATCTTTGTGGATCACTCCTCACTAACGTAACTGGTTCTTTGCAGCTGTGCTTTTTGGTTTGTGTGTATGCATGTGCATGCTGTGTGTGTATGTATATATGTGCGTGTGTGTGTCTGTGTGTGTCTGTCTGTGTGTGTGTGTGCATGTGTGTGGTGTTTTCTTAAACTTTAGGCAAGTTTGTTGCATGCATGATAGAACAGTTCCTTGCTTTGTATTGTGTTTGCTGCCATTAATTTCTGTGCCGTGATGCTGCATTTGAAACTTGAGTGGAAGATGTCTGTGAGATAGGTAACATGACAGTTCATTTTCATAACTTGCCAATCATTGTAATGGCTTGCTATTTAAAAAAAAGGCAAGTTCTAACCAACTCGCTGGCAGACCAGTGAGATTTGTGTGAAAAAAAGACGTTTCATCTCATGTAGGGTTGAAACATGATAAGATCGCTAGGAATAGGATGCACTTTAAACCTCAGAAGCCAAATAATCATGGTTCATATAGTTGCTTGGAATTTGTACACAACTCTCGGCATTGAATGACCTCAGCAGATGTGTACATGTATGTCAATAAACTATGCTTTGCAAACTTTGTACTGTCATGTATGGAACAAATGCCTTGTTGCAGTCTTGTAGCAGTCCTGTAGCAGCCCTGTAGCAGTCCTGTAGAGAGATGGCTAGCTTGAATCAGCAGGCATCATCCATACACCTCGTGTGCATTTGTCCTGATAAATGTCATGTTCCCAGTGCATTAGGAGAAGGCGGAAGAGAGGGAGCATGTCATCTGTGAGAGCAACATCTGTAACTGGAGGACAACGAGGGACATGGTCCAGAACACACACACACACACACACACACACACACACACACACCGTGGGTTGGGGGTCAGAATAGACCCACCACGTCTCAAGGTGAATAATTGGGGACATTGTTATTTGATTTGCGCTTACTCTAAACTATTGTAGTGATTTTCGTGCTCCGTGGTCTTACATAGCCCACAAAGGTTGATAGGCTGCAAAGCTCCAGAGGATGCCTGATATTTCCATGAAAATGTTCTCTAGCAACTACAGACCTGCCACTTTTCCCACACTCTAAGGCAGCATATATACATGGTGAAAGTACAAATTTTTTTTTGGGGGGGGATTGAAATCTTGATCTTTACCTGCCAGCTAACCCATGTTATGAAGTGTCCTTGAATAATATTGATGGTTTTTTTCAGAGAGGTACAATGTATAAACACTGTACAGTGAATGTTTGCAGTCTTTTTCCCCCTTGTTGACCCCCTGTGGGTGGGGCGTTGAGAACTGACCCACAGCATCACCCTATGCGCTTCGTAACATGGAAACTTGATTAGCACTTATTCTATTCTAGTGATTTTCATGCTTAATTGCCTTAAATAGCCTACAAAGACTGATAGGCCGTATAATCCATCCATCCAATCATCTTATTGCACTTCAAACAAGTTAGACACTTTCTACCCCTGGTATTCACTTATCTGCTGACTTAGCCTTCAGCTGCACACTCTTTGAAGACTGCAGGGTGTGGTGCACTGTGTTCTGGGACATCACACTCATGTTAGCAGCAATGATGACTCCAGCAACTCCCTGGGCCATGTGCTCCTAGATGTCACTTTTCCCCATAACTAGCGGAGTGGTTGTCTTTGTTTCTACCACCTCTTGTGACACAGTGAAAAGTTGGACAAGCCTACACTGCTGGATAGAGATTTGAAATGAGGAGTACTATTACTCCTAGATCAGGAAAAAAAATCATAAGGGATTGACACTCTGCTCAGAAAATCGGGGGGAGGGGGGTGTTTGGGGTTGGAGAGGATTTTTTTTTTTTTTTTTTTAATATGATTCTGATGAAATTGGTGTAGGTGACAGGTATGAACAAAATCATTTCCTAGGAGAAACATAGCCCAAGACACTCCATACCCCTGGCTGCTGGGCTTTCGGTGCTGGCTCCTGTAGCTCAGAAGACAGATAGGCCTAACCCTTTCCATCCACCCATCCTGTAGCTCAGAAGACAGTAGGCCTAACCCTTTCCATCCACCCATCCTGTAGCTCAGGAGACAGATAGGCCTGAAACCCTTTCCAACCACCAATCCTGTAGCTCAGAAGACAGGCCTTAAAACCCATTCCATCCACTCATCCTGTAGCTCAGAAGACAGATGGGCCTAACCCTTTCCACCCACCCATTCTGTAGCTCAGAAGACAGATGGGCCTAACCCTTTCCACCCACCCATCCTGTAGCTCAGAAGACAGATAGGCCTAACCCTTTCCACCCACCCATCCTGTAGCTCAGAAGACAGATAGGCCTAACCCTTTCCACCCACCCATCCTGTAGCTCAGAAGACAGATAGGCCTAACCCTTTCCATCCACCCATCCTGTAGCTCAGAAGACAGATAGGCCTAACCCTTTCCACCAACCCGTCTTGTAGCTCAGAAGACAGGCCTGAAACCCTTTCCACCCACCCATCCTGTAGCTCAGAAGACACCAGTGGACATCAGGACTGCGATTATTCTTTCAGACCACCCAGGCAGTCCAAGCCCATTGTAAGTGCAACAATAAATTGGTCACCACATTCTGTATCCAATCTAAAGATACATCACTACATGCATCGACCTATCATTTGGAAAGATTGTCGCCGAACCTTCCCTCACAAATCTTCATTGAACATATAAAGAGGATCACTGGGACACACCTTTGAAAGGGAACTCTGTAGGGAATGTGAACCATGACCTGGAGAGGGAGATGGCCCTTTTTTTTCAGGGTGTTCCCTTGAATTACAAGGTGCGCATAGTGTACTGCAACCCAACATCTTGGGTGCCAGTACTCATAGTTTCGTCACCATGACCAGCACAGATCAAGCTAACTGCCCATAGGCTGTAATGGAGACCTTGTCATGGAATTTGAAATTGCAGTTATCTGCAAAGAATGCTGCAGGAACCCAGCACATTTGTTCACAAGTCATCCTGTGGGTCAAGGTCAAAAACAAACTTGACCCTTTCCGTGGTAGTCGCGAACCAGTTCGCGATAAGCATTGCCGGCTGTCAGTGGTTATCGCGGACTAGTTCGCGAGACACACCCGCTCAACTGGAGGCATTCCAGCATTGCACAAGGCCCTTCTATTTATAGCCTGATGGATCGTGAAGCAAGATAGGACCTTTGTTAACGCTCAAAAGTAGGCCGATTGCCAACAGAGGTCACATGGAAGCTGGGTGCGAGAAGAGGATGCATCGGTGCGGGCTCATAGTCATAACGCACAACTGATGTCGAGTGATCTGCCGGATGATCTGTACTTGCGCTGCCACTCTTTTCCTCCTTTGCAAGTCTTGCTTTCGCGAGCTGCCGATTTCTTTGGTTACTTTTCTTTCCTTTGAAGGCATGTACAGTGTGGTACAATTATTTAGGCCTGGTAACAGCGTTAAAAGTACGAGAGAGCGCTTTAGAGTCGAACGGAAGGCAGCCATCTTGTCTCCAAGCATTTGGAGCGAATGGAGCTCTCTCATTGGTTCATTCGTGTCAGCTGACCTGAAAGGCTTGAATCTATCCCTTGCAAATGATCATATAGCTCTTTGTACACGAAGCCAAGAGCAGTTATCTCCCTTGCACTGGTTGAATGAGATTCCGCGCTTTCGATCGACACCAAACATGCGAAGGTTTGTTCAAAGTTTCTATACGTTGCCAAGGCCCAAACATTGGCATTTTATGAGCAAAAATTGTGCAACAACACTTTTGTAAGGGTGGGTCATCTGTTTTATTGATGGTTTTTGCACAGAAAGATGCTATTTTCAAGCTCAACCTTACTAGATTGGCATTGTTGAATCATTGTAACAATGATTGTTGAGGGTTCAAAGAGTGCAAAAAACCACAAATCTCAAAATCGACCATGCAAGCCCAAATGATCAATTTTCACTGCCGTGTCTCCCCTTTAGATATTCATAAATAAATGCATGTTCATTACACAGAGGAAATGCTTGCTTTGTGGTATTTTGTGTCCAATTCTGAGCATTTTTTGTACACATTGTGTTTGTCAATGTTTAATAGTTTCTGAGCTATGTTAATTAGAAAAGCGGAGGGGTGTTTATGAAAAAAACAAGTCTGTAATAGCACCACTGGTGGACAGACAGAGCGTTTTTATGACACCACGGTAAGGGTTAATATACTGCTTTATTTGCATTGTGGAATGACCAGGAAATGTCTGGACTTGCTCCGATTCCTGCCAGCACCTGTGCTTTTGGTAGATGATGGGCTCTCATCACCGATTAGAGTAGCAAGTCTGTTGTGTGCAGCTTCATCTATCCATCATCACCACAGCCTTGTCAACATTCACCTTTCGTGTTGCCATGGTAACTGTTATGAAAAGCACATCTACCCTACTGTACAGCATGAATTATTTTTACAACTTCAACTTTGGAACAGCTTTCCTCAGGTGTCTACCAACAACTAAGAAAACCTCAGTTAAACATAAACTAACATGCAAGTATTTAACCAGGGTAATATTCAGACTATCATTCCTCCACACTATCAAATAATCAACTTAAGACCAGGGCAATAAACGAAAATATTTATTTCAGTGACTGCGTACATGGATAGTGATGATGGCAGACTTGTCACCGACTCGTATCAGACCAGTGATGGTGATCTGGTGCTCATGGTGCCAGCCAACGACCTACTTTAATTCTTGCTTGAAGACTTGCTTGCCCCATGTCTGTACAAGTACCCAGCAATTGTCAGGCAAGTCGTGTGACGAGTCTCCAGTCTTGGTCTCACAGTAAGAAAATAGGAGGGGGGAAAATGATTCTCTAAGGAAAAGAAAAGAGGTTCTCTAAGGAAAAGAAAAGAAAATTGAGCATCTGTATACTACAACCAAACTGAGCATGATATACATAAATTTACTAGTAATATGCTGTAGATGAACATATATAGAAAGGTCTGTACAAAATATCTCACAATGCTGGAAGCATACGATCCCTTCAAACAATATGTAAGGTGGTAAGGTTATTATAAGATTCGATTACATCATGCTAGTTCTACAGTCCCACTGGAAAAAAATTCATGGTTGGATGACAAATCTATTGTAAATCAAGATAAATGCAACTAAATAGAAACAACTAGTGGTGTCGTCTTCAATCAAATGCATTCTCAAATGGTGATGCAATGAATTGAAACTGGATAAGTGATCACATACACAACAAATTGCAGTCAGAATCCAACCTCTTTCTTCTTCATCAAAAAGTTACAAACTATCATTTCATGCTAAAGATGTCAGGAAATGAAGCACTGAAGTACAAGTTAGCAAACACAGCCACAATCCACCACGTACAACTGGTTAAAAATTAAATTTGCCTTTACACCATCTACAAGCATCACATCAAAGTCTACCATAAATAATTAGCCTAAAACCCTGAAAACCTTCCATAAATAGAAATATTACTTCATAGTTTACAGAGATGCTATTCCATTAGTGCTCTCCAGGAGCAAATGACTACGATATCAACTCTCAAACAAAGATTGAACAACGGTAAAAACACTGAATTAGCACAGATCATGCCGTATGTGGCTTTGAATGCCATTCATCAAAGAGAAGCAGCTTACATTCCTATTGCCTGCAGTCAGAGCAGACCACCCTCACTATAAAATTACTAGTGAAGACATGCTTACTAGACCAGGGTCGTATGTACATCGATGGAGTTGACAGAAATCGCACTTCCACACAGCAGGCACCATTGTACATGAAAATACATGAATGACTTTGTGAAACACCAGCAAGAATCACGGTAGGCCACTCGAGACAGACGGCTTGGTGAGTGGAACACAAAAACAATCAAGGCCATTGTCTTCCTTCTGTATATATATATGATATGATGTCATTTGAAAATGATGACAAATGCCATCTGGATTTGTCACACAATCCTTGCAGGAACAGTGTTGGTCTGAATACTCTGAACAAAGAAAAGTGTCCAGAATCAGCTATGCTTTCAGCAAGCTCTCCATCACATTGAATATGCATTTAAACACTTAATCTTTTCTTTTCTTTTGGAAACTCTGGAAACTAATTCACTGAAGTTTGTCCCTGTATAATGATCCTTAAGACCAGAATAAAATGTTCACATACTGGTACTCCCCTGAAAAGAAGGAAAGTCATTCTTTAATCCCAAGCTCCTGGTGTCAAGTTTCATAAGTACTTTCCTGGTTGACGACATTTTCTTCTACTTTCACCTTCACAAGAAGTCATAAGTCCAGACCTCCAAAAGCACTACATGCCACAGCCAGGGCACAAATATGAACTGTAATAATTCATAAACTGTGGCAAAACATTAGTGAAAAACTCGTACCAAGTGAGAGAGAGCCAATTTCAGAAGCTGATTCCCATGTGAATGGTATTCAGGCCTGCAGGAGGAATGACAAAGAGACTGAGACAGTGAAGAAGTTTTGATCAGTGCTTCAGCTTCTCAACATATCATGGTCACATGAAAATCACCAATACCAATGTAGCTGTCACTTAATCATCAGAATCAAAAACATCATCCTGCATAAACATGAACAACTCAAACAGACATCATTGTATTATGATGCAAATCAAACAACAGCTGCAGGCAAATTTCATTTTTAAGCAGAAAAGCCATGCAGTATGCATTGTAATTTCATTTTTGATGAAAAACTATGTTAGTGTAATCATAAAGTTCCATCTCATTGATGAGAAAATTTACAATGTCTGTAGCAGCACTCACAAAGTGTGGTCTGTGTTTATCTCAGGGAGGTGGAAATAAAGAAGATTCCATCACTTCCAGCAGGTTTACACACCTGACTGTTTACATACTGTGACTTCAGCAGACGCCAATCCATTATTGGTGAAATGCAAACTTATATCCCTGTGGTCCATGACAAGTCTTTGGTAACAAAATGAAGATTCTCTAGCATGCCACATAACTTTATTACAAGGGTGATCATCAACAAGCACAACTAACGATGGAAAATTTTCTCCCCAGTGATAAAGGCCTCAGCTAAAATTATTACACCATGATTCAAATCACACGAGGAAAGGACAGAACAATCATACAATTCATGAAGATGAGTGTACAATCAAAGTCAACAATTCAGGAAAATAATCACAAACATGCCCTCACTGCGCCATTAGTATTTCATTGATCATTAGAAACATCACACGTGATATACTTCATCTGACAAAATGTACAAACAGTTTCTTCCCATTTGGCCCTGCATGTCTTCTTAGACTCACATGGCTCCAACCTTGACAAAATGGGCAGCAAGTTTCATCCCTCCTTCTGAAGTCACTTGTGTCATAATCACCTTCTTCGCATCTCAAGAGGTCATCTTTGCACATTACATCTCTCGTTCAGATCAAAACATACTGACAAACACCAAGAGAAAGTAAACCTCCAGAACCTCCTTGCGTTGGTTAGCAACAGAGTTTTCTCACTACACATAATGGAAACTGATGTTGCAGCAAAAGATACTCATGTTTCTTTTTCTTTAAAAAAAAATCTGGGGGTGGAGTGAACAGGTGAGGATGGGATGGGTGGGTGGGGGTGAGGTTGGGGAAGAAGATAAAAATCTTTAAATAATGGGCAAGACAGGGAAGAGTAAAAGATGTGGATTGACCACCCAAAAAAAATGAACAAGGGAAGGGTATCAAGCAGATGACAATGTAACTAGAACAGGTGGTATTAACTCCAAACATCACAAGAGTAGCGTCCCTTGGACTGTAGCTTTTTGATGTAATCAGCAGCCTGGGCCGAGTCGTAGCCCCCCTTGTCCTTCACTATCCGCTCCAAGATGCCGTGCACGTCCCTGGCCATGTTCCTAGCATCTCTGCAGAGCACAAGTACAGGGGAGCTAACTCAGTCAGTACGATGCAAAGCTAATCTTGCAAGCAATCAGTGGCAGCAGCACTATGAGGATGCCAACTCAGAAACATCATATGTAAGACTTCATGCATGTCCAAGAGGCTTTTTCTCCCATAGCATAGGAGTCCACAACATTCTGACTGCAACTTTTGAGAAAAATGGAGAGACACAGAGAGAGAGAGAGAGAGAGAGAGAGAGAGGGGGGGGGGGAGGGAGGGAAAGAGGGAGGGAGAGAGGGAAAGAGGGAGGGAGAGAGAGAGGGGGGGGGGGAGAAGAGGAGAGAGAGACAGGGAGGGGGAGAGAGGGGGGGAGGGAGAGAGAGACGGGGGGGGGGGGGGGGGGGGGGGGAAGGGAAGAGAGATAGAGAGTGTGTGTTAAAAGGGGAAAGAGGAGGGTGGGAGAGGAAGAGGGTAGTTGGGTGTACTGGTGTGTGTGTGTGTGTGTGTGTGTGTGTGTGTGTGTGTGTGTGTGTGGGTGTGTGCATGTAAAAGAGATAATAGCATGTGTGGGCATGTGAATGTGTCAATAAGACGGGAACCTGTATTAAACACATAGATGTTTATGAAAAGATTACTGTGCAATCAACAGTCCACATGGCTATAAAGAAAATATCATGGGATGTTATTAGACTGACGGGCTAGTCAATAATTTAAATCATGGTAACTTGACCAACAAAGTTTTATATTGCACTTCTCCATCAGATTGCCCCCCCCCCCCCCCCCCCAAGAAAAAGAAAAAAGTGTTGGACAAATTATTAGGAAAAGTCAAAAGAAACTATGACAGCAACGAGTAATTCCCTCTGGAACACTACCCTTTCTCACCAGAAAATGCAGACTAAAGTAATGGCAATGATATCCATCATAATGCAAACAGGCGCATCTTACTCACCCACACACGTAGATGTGTCCTCCATTTTCCAGCAGCTTCCAGATCTCATCCAGGTTGTTCTCCATGAGGTGCTGCACGTAGACCTTGTTGGGTCCGTCCCTGGAGAAGGCTGTGTACAGCTTGCTCAGACTCCCCTCGTTCACGAAGGACTCCATCTCCTTCCTGTAGATGAAGTCCACCTCCTTGTTCCGACAGCCGAAGTACAGGATGGTGTCACCCACTGGCTTGCCTGCCGAGCACAGAAGACACCATGTAATTATCTATATCAATGTACAGACATGTACGTATGAGTCTGCCTGTCTTTTTGAGTGTGTTTCTCTGTATGTCTGTCATGTCTGTCTGTTGTTTGTCTGTCTAACCATACACAAACAAATCTACTGATACCTTTGATATAATGTTAACTATGCTAAAATGAATGATACAACACCCTGGCTAACAAGTTTCATTCTGATAACTTGGACACTATGATACAAGAGGAAAGTACAGAAATGGCAAAGTTAACTACTGAATTTCATGTACACATTTCTTTATTATCAACAAAATACAGGGTTTTCAAAATGCTACTATACTAATGAAAAGTTACAGAATCAACAAACTACAATATTTCCACACACTCACTTCAGCAAGACTATTGAAATCACCTCTTGTTTCAACAGATACGCATCCCAAGCTTCTTCGGTGAAAACACTGCATCATAGCTAGTGCAACAACCAAAGCCATCTGTTGATATCTCACAAAAACAACAGTGGCACCAAAGATGAGACTGGTTACAACTCTTTTCTCACCTTCCTTCTTGAGGAAGTCTCTCTCCTGGATGAAGCCACGGAACGGCGCCACACCAGTGCCGGGTCCAATCATGCAGATGGGGGTGGAGGGCTTGAAGGGAAGGCGGAACTGGGACTTGCGCACGAAGCAGGGGACGGTGAGGGGGACGGGGCTCTTGTCGGGATGCTTCTGTGCCAACCAACTTGTGGCCACTCCCTTGGTCAGCCGCCCCACCCTTGTGTTGTACTCCACCAGCACTGCCGTGATGTGGATGCGATCGGGACTCGTCTGTTGCAGCAGATGTCACAGAGTTCAGCAATGCATGAGAATACTGAAAGAAAGTGCATTCACTAACTCACTCACTCACTCACTCACTCACTCACTCACTCACTCACTCACTCACTCACTCACTCACTCACTCACTCACTCACTCACTCACTCGCTCAATGACTCACTCACTCACTGACTCAGTCCTCTGATCTCCCTGTAGAGCGTAAGGCACCGACAAAGATCCTCTACCCAGGTCTGTCTTGGGCGAGCCACTGCAGTTCAAGCCAAGAAAGATAGGTAATTTGATCTTACAAAAATGATCTATAAAATATGAAACCATCATACAATATGCATGAAAAAAAGGAGTTTGAGAAGAATCACAATGTTGTGTACATGTATTGTACCACTATTTTCACAGGATGCAACTGTTGAGCAATTGGATACGAGAAATCAACCTATATCAAGTTATAGAAGTGTCACTTAACAGACAAAACAAAAGGTTGTGCGAGTTTGTTCATGCATGCATGTATTCTTCCCTGTTTGAGTATCACTATGTCATAACCTGAGAGAAGACCTAGTAAAACTGCAAGCAGAAAGAAGAGACAAAAGGAATGGAGATGAAAAGTCAGAATTGGAAGAGTAAAATTTGAAATAATTATATGTCGAGTCTGATTTCAGAAATGCGTTTAAATTGGAAAAATACAACCTCTGCCACTGTGCCCCATTCCTTCTTGATCAATTTTCATTTTCAAAAATTCATCTTGTGACATATCATCCTCATAGAGATAGTCAAGATACAAATTCATCAAGCATTACACAACATGAACAGCTCAGCCAATTTGATTTTACATTCACAGGTCAGACTACACGCACACCAGCCTACACACCAAAGCTGTGCAGAGACTTCAGTGCAAGTGCACTCTACCTTGGGTGAGGAGGAGATGGAGTAGTAGCGGCTCTGCAGACGCGGCATCAGCTCACAGATGTGATCCAGGGGAGGGTTGAGGGAAGGCAGGTCCTCCAGAATGGCCAGGATGTTGCGGTGGTCCTTCTGCACCCACTCATTGTACTGTGCCTGCAGCAACATGCATCCAATGTCAGCTCCTCTCTCTCTCTCTCTCTCTCTCTCTCTCTCTCTCTCTCTCTCTCTCTCTCTCTGTGGAAGGCTGCAACCCATCTCTCATGCCTCCAGACATCCCCAGAACATTTACATAGACAAACCCCAATCTTCAGGGACATCAACAAACATCACATCCAAACAACATTTCTCGAATGACCACAAGACCTTCAGTCAAAATCTGCAGTCCCAACTGCCATCCCATCCTATCCAGCCCAGCATTTCTGGTGTCTGACCTTGCCCTCAGTGGTGGACTGGGTCATCTTGAGTAGGAACTCCTTCTCCTTGGGGTCACTGGCGTACTCCGACAGCTCTCGCAGGATGTGGGTGCGTGGTGGGGAGGTGATGTCCAGGTAGTGGGACAGGGCAGTGCGGTAGCTGCATGGACAAGGGAAGGGGTTCTTCTTGCTGGCCTCCTCTGCACAGAAGAGAGAAGAAACAAATAAAATCAACTGTTACCTTTTTTCCTTTCCAGTCAGTTGTGTTGATTTCAATCTTGGCATATATTCAACAGCAGCCTGGTTGTATGCTCCCCAGGAATGGAACAATGATGCGAGTTGTCCAGTGAACAAGGGATACAGGTGTGTGCGGTTTGATCAACCTTCACTGGGTGAAAAGGTGCTCTATAAAAGTGAACACCTTTACCTTACACCCAGTGAAGGTTGTGAAAAATACAATATTCCATCGAAGCACATCAAATGTCACTCTTTTTTAAAACCCCTTTCTATCATTATTGAATTGTTTTTAATTACACTCGTCAATATTCACCTTCTCTCTCATATACATCAGGCCTCCTCAGATGATTTTCATTTTACTATTCAAAGAAGAAGAAACAAGAAGGGCAAAGCCCATACGACTCACATGCTTGACCTTGACCTTTACATGACCTTAACCTTCAGGTGACCTTCAAGGTCAAGGTCAAACAACTAAACCTACCAATGACATCATACACTAAGAAATGCTTTACACATTTTTCCTACCAAAATACATGTGACCTTGACCCAAGGTCAAGGTCATCAAAGGTCATGCAACACAAGCTGTTAATTCAAGACATAGGAAGCACAATGGTGCTTATTGGCACTTTCTACCCCACTTTCTACCCCATTTTGGTCACATTTCATAAGGGTCAAAGTGACCTTGACCTTGATGATATGTGACCAAATGTGTCTCATGATGAAAGTATAACATGTGCCCCATATAATTATTAAGTTTAAAACAGTTATCTTCCATAGTTCAGGGTCAAGGTCACTTCAAAATATGTATACAATCCAACTTTGAAGAGCTCCTGTGACCTTGACCTTGAAGCAAGGTCAACCAAACTGGTATCAAAAGATAGGGCTTACTTTGCCCTATATACCATATATAGGTCAGGTATCCAATCTCAAAAACTTTAGAGAAAATTGAGAAAATGTGAAAAATGACTGTTTTTTAGACAACATTTATGGCCCCTGCGACCTTGACCTTGAAGCAAGGACAGGTCACTATGTATGTTTTTTGAGGCCTTGTCATCATACACCATCATGCCAAATTGGGTGTTGATAGACTTAATAGTCTCCGAGAAAAATCCAACGTTAAAGTTTTTCACGGACGCCCGGACGCCCGGACGCCCGGACGCCCGGACGGACGACACGGGTGAGTACATAGACTCACTTTTGCTTCGCATGTGAGTCAAAAAATCTCATTAGTTTGAACAGATGTAAGCTTTCACCAGTGCTTTAGGCCAGCAGAAACATGAGTCAGCTTTTAATTGTGGGAAGCCTAAAAATAAAAACTTACTTTAAAAAAATGCTTTTCCTACATACCATAGAGAGAGAAAAAAAAGCAAAAGACTTTCATTCTACCTCCATTTATATACCACTTATAAATTAGTAAATGCGAAATGAAGCCACTTCCCAGCAAACACTGATATCCATCTACATTTACAAGCCAAGGCTTAACAAGGCCACCTGATAGGATACACATGACATCCTGATGTTCCGGTGACATTTGAAACTCTCTCCTAAATTTAAGAAAATGAAACCACAACATTATCACTAATTATCCATTTTCAAATTTCATCTACCAATATCTTTCACACATACTGAGGTGCCTGCTCCAAGCATCACAAGTATTCCACACCCTTGGAGAAAACAGTCAGTAATCTCCCCCCTCCCCCACTCACCATCCACGTTGGTGAGGGTGAAGATCTGGTCCAGGTCAGTGTTGAGCCGCTTCCCCATTCGCTCCACAATGTCAGGGTCGTTGATGGGGAACACAGCCACGTGATCTCCAGCCTCGTACCTGGAAATGAAGCATCACAAGGTCAATCCTCTTTCTCTCACATCCACATAGCTATACATCATGCACATTCATTCATCAGTTATCTTGGAAGGACTACCTGCTGATCTCCTACATTACGATATATGAAATATTTGAAAGAAAATGTGTACGTATATCCCTTGCTAGAGAGGATGAATATGGAATACTAGCTCAAATGTCTTTTATTCTGAGAAATGCTCAAATTACCATGCTTTTTGTATGTTTATCATGTTCCACATCAATCAACAAGTACTCTTTTATGCAATACATTTGAAACATGCATGTTGAATGCTCTTACATGAAAATTACATACAAGAATAATCAATATAGTGTCAAAATCAAACTAACAAGAACCTCTTCATTAACATATAGCATGATACTAATATGAATCTATGAGATTTTTATTGAAGGGTTTCACTCATAATGCAGGCAGAACATTCTTGCTGTCACTGTAAGCTGCAAGTGTCAAAGGATCTCTGTTGCCTTCTCACCGGATCTTGGAGCCAGTGATGTCCAGCTCAATGTGCATGCAGGAGCGGTCACCACCATTGTGCAGTTCTCTGTTGACCACAATGGGGGCCAGAAAGGGGTTCTTGGCGTCATAGGGCCTGAAAACACATACCATGATGGCTGCAGATTGTAGTCTGTTGGAACACACATTTCATCTCTAGCCCCAGCAGGCTCTCAACAGATAATTTATCATCTTCCCTCAATCATTGTTAACTCTAAGCCGTCAAACAAACACACATCCCTTATGAATGCATTGGGACATTTTCATGGGTTGAAAATACAGTTTTTGAAATATGCTTACAACTGGATAAAGTCATAAACAAAATGAAATCTTCTGGTTAGGTGAGGAAAAAAAGTCAATAACGATTTGAAAGTACATGTATTTGCAAAATCATCAAGAAATCTCCACCTCACACAATGATAAGTAAAAGAGACTTACGGGCGCTGAGTGAGGAAGGAGCCGAGGCGAGCGATTTCACCCCTGAATATTTTCTCCTTGGGCAGATCATCATGATGAGTCAGGCTGTACATCCGCATGCTGCAACAAGAGTACACAGACTCAATGGCTCAGCAGGGTCCCGGGCCCCACGGACAAACTACAATGCTCAATCTCACCACATTAACAAAAGTGAAAAAACAAAAACAAACATACAAGCAAAGGATTTACACTATATTACA
>JAWQFJ010001972.1:0-17500 GCA_034096865.1 Theodoxus fluviatilis | reverse complement strand
TTCAATCTTCCTAATCTTCCCAAAATTTCTTTAATCTCCCCCCCAAAAGTTCCCGAATCTTCCCAAAAAGTCAGCTGACCGCCCAGGATCTCCACTGGTACCCTCGACGAAGAGGCGGGTCCCAGCCAATCACCAGGGATCGCTTCCCCCGAAGAAATCTTCCGTTCTCCGGATTGTCCCTCCACGTCAAGGCGACAGCAAAACAGGGCAGTCCACCACAAGTCGGGATGGCGATGCAGGTGCTAAAGAAAAATATTTTATCGGATCCCCATAATGCATGTCCCAGTTTACATTAAATGATAATCCCAAAAACCAAGACAAACCTAGCTTCATAAAAATAATTGTATAAGTTTTCAGTTGAACGACTGGGTCAAATAGTGAAGTGATGACGTTTTTAAAAAGGAAAATTTTCAATTTGACGTCACGCACTGTCCAAAATTCCTTTTTTAACTCTTACAAACAATCATCCTAAATAAAAACCGCTGGCGCTGAACCTCCAGGTTTTGGCATATTTAAAAAAAAAGAAAAAAGATCGGGTTCGAACCCGCAACCTCTCGAGAAAAGATGGGGAAAAAACACACATGAACAAAAACACAATAAACCAGGTCGGGTTGGAACCCACAACCTCTCGAAAAAAGAGAAGAAAAAAGTTTCAGCGCAGAATCGAACCTGGTCATGCATGACCACGAGTCCAATGCTCTACCACACGAGCCATTAGACTTAGAGAATTGATATGACACTGAGACAAAAGTTCGCCACCCTAAAGTGGACAATGCTGGTGGAAAAAAATCTATATTTTCATTTGTTTGTTTGTGTTTCATGAAAGTGTTGTGTATGAAGTATCTTTATTTATGGATAAAAAGATAATAGTTGTTGTGGGTTTTCTGTAATTCTTTGTTAATGCCGACGCTGGACATCTGATGGTGGTTACAGGAGGACTAAAATGTAAAGCTATTTCTGATTTGAAGAAAAAAATTGCGCGATCGCGTAATGCTGAAAACCAGCAAAATTGAAACGTTCTCCGCCAACTGTGGAACAGAACGAGTCAATCCTGTTAACACGATGCATAACTGGTAGATTTTTAGGCTAGATTCGCTTCGAAAAGTTGCAGATAATCTGATGGTGTTAGACTGCAAGTGTAACTTTTCTGACTTGCATTCCACTCAACACATTTTTGACTTGGTGGACATGTACTCGATTAATTGACTCGATTAAATTGAACTGATGTATTTGATATAAATTTGTATTAATCCTGAAAAATTATGAAATCATACTTCATTCATTCGCGCATTAGTCTTGGCAGCGTTCAGCGAACGAAGTAAACATCAAACTACTTGGACCATAACGTCAGAGCGAGTAGCAGACGAAACTTCACCGTCACGTGACACAAACCGGCCAATCAGAAGCGATGACGCCGGATGTGAAATTCCTGCTATCTTACGGTGGTAATAATCGGGCAAAGTCTGAATAATCTGAGAAAGAAACTCGAATTGGTTCATTATTTGTATGAATGCGAGTTTTTTGGTCGACTTCGGTAAATTTCGCGCTGCCTCGCAGTGATGATTGTATACGAAGCTGTCGTCTGATAGGCGAAAGCGATCCGCGAAGCCAGCGGTTTCGACCATATCAAAGATCCTATATACACTAAGGTGACTCACTCCAATACTTTGAGCTTCAGATAGTGCCTCACGAGGAGCGCACATGTTTGTGATGTAAAACGTGACCTTCATTACAGTATTACACTACGAGTGATCTTATCCGATACCAGTTGATGTTTTACCCCTCTGCTAAGATTATAATACAACTCATTCGAATTTTACATGAAACATTTAGTTATCTCGATCGTCTGCTGGCGTAGTGGCTACGGTTCGATCGTGTTCGTCTGCTTGGTTCGTAGTGTTGATCATTATGAATGGTATTTCTTGAAATAAGGTCAGTAAGCCTATATGTTAATTTATAACGCTAATATAACCCTGGGCTGTCTTAATTTATCAAAGCTGTATGTTGATTGCGTCAATAGGTCGTGAAATACATTTTACAAATCCAAGCTTCTCGTACTTCTATTTATAGCTGACGCGCGGACCTCAGCGGCACCAGGATAGATTATAAATACATTGTTGTCCTCGAACCTGCCTGCTGTTGACATCGTGTACAATGCTAGTATTGTCTGATGCTATGAAATACGTTCACCAGTAAAAGGTCCAACACATGGAGAGAGACAGACACAGACCTACACACCACAACACATGGAGACAGTCACAGACCTACACACCACAAAACACATGGAGACAGACAGTCACAGACCTACACACCATCTTTGAAGTGCTGCAAGAACAAAACAAAACAAACGAAATGTTTTCCCCCCTTTTTATTATCGATTCACTGCCATTAGGCCAAGCCAACAGACTACCAGTACCAAGTTGTTGCGCTTAAGTCAGGACAGACAGAACGAACGAACGAACTTTATTTTACAAGGGTAGTGAATTAGGCAGTACAGTAGTCGCCGCTTATTAAAAACACATTGGGACCGAACAAAAGTGTTTTTAATAAGCGGCGTTTTTATTAACCGTTTGCTTGTTGAACATGTCCATCAGTAACGAAGTAAATCCGGACCTTACCAACTGTATTTAAAAAACGGCTGTTTTTATTAACCGCGTGTTTTATAAGCGGCGACTACTGTATTGCCTTTCTTACTTACATTCAGCCCTTGAGGCAAAATATTCAAATGTGGTAAGAGAGAGAGAGAGAGAGAGAGAGAGAGAGAGAGAGAGAGAGAGAGAGAGAGAGAGAGAGAGAGAGAGAGAGAGAGACAGAGAGAGACAGAGAGAGAGACAGAGAGAGACAGAGAGAGAGACAGAGAGAGAGACAGAGAGAGAGACAGAGAGAGACAGAGAGAGAGACAGAGAGAGAGAGAGAGAGAGAGACAGAGAGAGAGACAGAGAGAGTGAGAGAGAGAGGGGGGGGAGGGGAGCTGGGAAAAGGGGAGGAAGGGAAGAGAGAATGAGAGTAAGAGGGTGGGTGGGAGAGAGAGAGAGAGAGAGAGAGAGAGAGAGAGAGAGAGAGAGAGAGAGAGAGAGAGAGAGAGAGAGAGAGAGACAGAGAGAGAGACAGAGAGAGAGTGAGAGTAGCCATAAGTACTGATCAAAAGATCAGATAAAGGCCTTGCGGCCTAAGACATCTGAGGACATATCTATCTATCTAAATCATTCTCTGTCCTCGCAAATGACGTCACGAATTCTATTCTATTCTATTCACCCTCCTTCAAAAATCTCCTCGCAAATGACGTCACGTTATTCGACGTCAAATGATGACGTCACAGATTTTGCAAAATGGAGTCTGTTGAATCGTTTTCATTAAAACACCAAAATGTAAAAAAGTCACTTTCTTTTCAAACCTCGATTCTGAAAATTTGATAATATTGAATCGGACCTAACTTCCAGTTAGTGTGCAAAATCTCAAGGAAATCCGTCCAGTAGTTTTTGAGATATAAGCCGTGGAGACGGGACAGACAGACACACACACACACACACACACACAGACAGATAAAGTCTGTAGGACCTCCAGTAAACCTGGAGGGATAATGATTATCTCAACAACAAGAATTTACTAGCAATGAACTGAAACTATCCCTTTCTAAATGTGGCTATCCAAAAAAAGAAAGAAAAGAAGAACACTCACCAGTCCACCTGTGTGTATTCCGTCCAACAACTTCACACTTCTTAATTACATTTGTTTACAAATGCAATACACTCAGATTCCAATCTTGGAAGACTGAAGCGTCCACATTGGGAAGGGAACCATCCCTTCACCAATGCCTCAGGTAAAAGTAAGAGTTTTCGGGAGACTCCAACGATCAGCGATTAAAAAAAAATGTTTTTTTCAGGTAGCAGAAGGATTCTGGGTATGACGAGTTCCTGCTCCATCGTCATATTCTATGAAATTTTTTGAAAAGGCCAAATGATAATTTTGAAAGTTATGACTTCAAGTACCGGTGGTACTGGTCCACCAATCCAGAGGACCCCGGCTCGAAACCCCGTCATGACCAAATTTTTCTTTTTTCTGTACATGTATTTATTTATATTTATTCACACTGTCAACCTGTGGCTTGACACCGCTCAGTCTCTGTAAAGCATGCTGGGTTAGCAAAGTGTTAATTTTGACAATCAGAACATGTTATCTACATTAACTGCGGCAGTCTTCTCGTTCCGGTTCCCGCCAAAGTTATATATAATTAAAACAATAATTTCTCACCAACCATCTAATCAACTACCTGCCGAATTTACCAATAGGCATAGAATCACGACTGGCTGTATCTTAGCAATTCGAATCTTACAAAACAATCCTTCTTCTGACAATCTCTGTCATACTCTCTTCACGGCACCTTTCCCGCCACATCAACAGGAGGGGTCATCTCAAACACCGACGCGAATGAAGGTATGTCTATGGATTTAACACTGAACTGTCACAACTCATTAGGGAGAGGTAAGTGCCTCTGGGGACCAGTGGAGACCCCTGACCTATGGGGAGGTGGTAGCGCCACCTGGGCCGTCCGGGCAGTTCTCCAAAGGAGAGGTAACGGGGTTGGGGAGAGAACTCCCTACACTTACCTAGCAAACCCTGGGGCCACAGACCCCGGCCACGGTGGATGTTCACTTTCACTTGTGGTGGTTAATTAATCGACCTAGGAGGTAGGGGTCCGCCTGCACCCAGGGATCTTAAGTCCATCCTGTAAGCTTCTGTACAAACAACAAGGATGGGCGAGACTCCTTGCATCAAGGTGGAACCGGTCGTGGCGTTTTTCTGTTACCCTAAGGCTCATCAAGACTTCCTTAAATATACGAGGGCATGGAGGGCAGTCATAGAGAGGGGTGAGGGTCTTTATATGGCTGTCGGGCTTCATCCTAAATATGTGCAGCTGGTGGAAACCAGGCTAGACGCCACTCCTAACCATGCAGATGGAGAGGCTCACGAAATTCCCGAAGGTGGTCGCTTCGGGGAAGGTGAGCCTGGATGACTCCACGTCTGTGGCGTTGGACATGCAGGAACAGCTCCTCCGCCCGCTGCTCTCCTCCAAGTTCAGGGCGTGCATTAAACACGTGATCTAGCTGTTCAGCTGCATGCCCGGAGCAAAGTGGTAACCCGGTTGCAAGAGATCTTGAAGAGCATCCTGGGTCCAGACTCTAGACTCCAGGTCCACTATTTCTCTGGTGACAAGCAATAAATGGAAGACTGGATTAAGTGCTTCCCAAATGTCTCCTTCAGTGTGGGGATGTCCGTGTTGGGGAAGGTCACCAAGTGGCACAAACCCGCTCTTCAGGCCATGCCCCGAGATAGACTGCTCCTAGCAACAGACAGTCCCGTCTGTCGAGGACCTGGGAAGTTCAACACTCTATACCAGATGGGGGAGGCAGGTCTGCGAGTTGCAGTGATCCTCGGGAAGGTGCAGAGGACCCCGCTGCTTCAGCAGATTCTGCAGAATGCACACCGGTTCTTCGAGGTCCAGTAGGCCGGCGTGCCACCAATCTCAGGCGAGCAGAGTAGGCAGATACAAGGCAAGGGTAGGGGGCCCTACTATCTGTCTTCCGTGAGGTCAGGATCGTGCCTTGTCTAAAAGTTAATACAGTGGGATGGTATTTGTTTCCTTGGTTATATTCTTAAATGTATCATCAATATAGGCAGTTTCCGTATGCATCTGCTTGCCGAGAGAGAGAGAGGGGGAGAGGGAGAGAGAGAGAGAGAGAGAGAGAGAGAGAGAGAGAGAGAGAGAGAGAGAGAGAGAGAGAGAGAGAAAGTGAAAGAAAGGAAGAGAAAAAGAGAGAAAGAGAGAGGCAGAGACAGAGAAACAGAGATAACAGAGAGAAACACAGAGAGAGACAGACAGAGAGACAGAGGAACATAGAGAGACAGACAGAGAGACAGAAACATAGAGCGAGAAAGAGAGATATAGAAAGAGAGAGAGATAGAAAGAGAAAGAGTAAGAGAGAGTGAGAGAGAGACAGAGACAAACTAAAAAGAGACAGAGACAGAGAGAGACAGAGAGAGAGACATAGACTGAGACAGAGACAGAGAGAGGCACAAAGAGAAAGAGAGAGTGTGTGTGTGAGAGAGAGAGAGAGAGAGAGAGAGAGAGAGAGAGAGAGAGAGAGAGAGAGAGAGAGAGAGAGAGAGAGAGAGAGAGAGAGAGAGAGAGAGAGAGAGAGAGAAGAGGTTGCAGATTACATAATTTTACCTGACCGATTCAAAGTACATTTTGGATTAGGAATAGCAGACAAACTGCCAGGTAACACACATTCTCTTTTTTCTTTTGAATAACTGGAGAGAGTGTGGTGGAGTTATGAACTCCAACAGGTGGTTCGGGTTACCTCCCTTGAGTTACAAAGACGTCACGTGTGGCGAGTTCCGCGCTATAATGACGGGGTGTCATTAGGTAAGGAGAGATGGACTGCCCTTATGACGGGGACAACAGCCTCAGAGCTATCGGCAGCGCCAGCATACACTTATCAAGGTGTGTGCACCAGCATGGTCTCATGGAGGGAGAGTGTGGGGGAACGCTGGCTGGCGTGACTGAGGCTTGCTGTGGCCAGGGTTCTGTTTCTCAGTCTAAAGTTGTTGATGGCATGGTTTACTGCCTCTAGTGCCTGGTTGCCACGGTTCCAGAACAAGAAAATATTGTCGTTGTAGTGGATGTAGAAGCTGGGTTGCAGGGTTTGCGTCGCGAAGCAGTTTTCCTCGAACTTGTCCATAAAGTAATTCGCATATTGCGGGATGAACCTGGTTCCCATGGCCGTGTCGTGTCTCTGGAGGTATTTCTGGTTGCCAATGGCGAAGGCGTTGTGCTCTAGAAAGAAGCGAACCAACACCAGCATCGAGTCGGGAGATGCGCAGTTCTCGTGTAGTACAGAGGCGGTGTCCAGACGCCGTCTTGGTGAGGCATGCTGGGATACAGTGCTGTGACGTCCATCGTCACCAGACGTGTACGTGGCGGGACCTGTCCACTCTGTCAGTTTGATGAAGAAGTCTGCCGCGTGTCTGCAGAAGCTGGGCGTTTCTTGCACGAAGGGTTTGAGGAGTTTTTCACCGCAGCCCGACACTTCCTCGCAGATTGTCCCTCTTCCTGACACGGCCTGGCGACCAGCAGTGTTCTCTTTGTGCATTTTGGGCAGCGTGTAGAGGACCCCGAGGTGGGGATTGGGAGGAAGCAGGTCGGAAATCCTTGACTGCAGACCTGATGGAAATGTTGTCAACAGCTGGCGAGGCTCTGGCGCGTGCTGCCTGGTGGAATCAGTCTGCAGTCGCTCCTAGTGGTCAGGGCGGCACAGTTAACGATGCGCCTCCTTGTAGCAATGGGTGCGGTTCAAGATGACCACCGCTCCCTATTCATCAGCAGGCTTGATGACAATCTACGGGTTCGACTTCAAATACTTGATGGGCTTTTGTTGCAGTGGAGAGAGGTTGTGGACGACTTTTCGTTTGCGGCTGATGACCTGCGCGATGACCATTTTCCGGAGGGCTTGTGCAGACACCTCCACTCTGTGACATCGGCCTTCCGCTGGGGTGACTGCATCGCCTTCTGTCGCTGTCCTCGTCCCGTGGCGACGGCTGGCTCTGGTCCCCGCCAGCCACTTCCGGTTGGCAGTCCTCATACAGAACTCCCCGTGGTCTCATACGGCGGATGCACACGTAAACCTCCGTGTCTGCGGCAAGGTCTACGGGATCCAAGGTCTTGGTGGGGAAACACTCGAGCCCCCGTCCCAGCACGTCCATTTTGGGAGGAGTGGACAAGCAGTTGGAGAGGCTGACTTCTGCGTTGGTGACCTGGGAGAGATCGTCGATGTCGATGCATATACCGAGGTTCCACAGCTACCTGTTCCTCGTCTTGACGCAGACAGCGATTTCTGTGTGCGAATCACTAGGGCCTTCTGTCACCAATCCTACCTTGTTTATTTGAAATGAACAAACTATGTTGTCTACTTTAAATTCGAGTGACGTCATCAGCGTCCTTGCAAATGCGTCGGTACAGCCTGCTGTGACGTCAGAGGTTACCAGCTTCCCATGGCGACGAGACACATGATGACTTATTTCAAGGGAGATAACTGCTGATTCCATACCGTCACTAGACACTGCAGTAAACCACTCGTCTGAAGAGTGGGGAATGAATGGATGTACATGTAAGTGGGGATGGAAGGAGGCACTCAGGTTGGATAGAGGTACATGTATGTGGGGATGGAAGGTTGCACTCAGGTTGGATAGATGTACATGTAAGTGGGGACGGAAGGATGCACTCAGGTTGGATAGTTGTACATGTATGTGGGGATGGAAGGTTGCACTCAGGTTGGATAGATGTACATGTATGTGGGGATGGAAGGATGCACACAGGTTGGATAGTTGTACATGTATGTGGGGATGGAAGGTTGCACTCAGGTTGGATAGTTGTACATGTATGTGGGGATGGAAGGATGCACACAGGTTGGATAGATGTACATGTATGTGGGGATGGAAGGATGCACTCAGGTTGGATAGATGTACATGTATGTGGGGATGGAAGGATGCACACAGGTTGGATAGATGTACATGTATGTGGGGATGGAAGGATGCACTCAGGTTGGATAGATGTACATGTATGTGGGGATGGAAGGATGCACACAGGTTGGATAGATGTACATGTATGTAGGGACGGAAGGATGCACTCAGGTTGGATAGATGTACATGTATGTAGGAATGCAAGGATGCACTCAGGTTGGATAGATGTACATGTATGTAGGAATGCAAGGATGCACTCAGGTTGGATAGATGCACATGTATGTGGGGACGGAAGGATGCACTCAGGTTGGATAGATGTACATGTGTGTGGGGATGGAAGGATGCACTCAGTATGGATAGATGTACATGTATGTGATGATGGAAGGATGCACTCAGGTTGGATAGATGTACATGTATGTGGGGATGGAAGGATGCACACATGTTGGATAGATGTACATGTATGTGGGGATGGAAGGATGCACTCAGGTTGGATAGATGTACATGTATATGGGGACGGAAGGATGTACACAGGTTGGATAGATGTACATGTATGTGGGGATGGAAGGATGCACACAGGTTGGATAGATGTACATGTATGTGGGGATGGAAGGATGCACTTATGTTGGATAGATGTACATGTATGTGGGGATGGAAGGATGCACTCAGGTTGGATAGATGTACATGTATGTGGGGACGGAAGGATGTACACAGGTTGGATAGATGTACATGTATGTGGGGATGGAAGGATGCACACAGGTTGGATAGATGTACATGTATGTGGGGATGGAAGGATGCACTTATGTTGGATAGATGTACATGTATGTGGGGATGGAAGGATGCATGCACTCATGTTGGATAGATGTACATGTATGTGGGGATGGAAGGATGCACACAGGATGGATAGATGTACATGTATGTGGGGATGGAAGGATGCACACAGGTTGGATAGATGTACATGTATGTGGGGATGGAAGGATGCACTCAGGTTGGATAGATGTACATGTATGTGGGGATGGAAGGATGCACTCAGGTTGGATAGATGTACATGTATGTGGGGATGGAAGGATGCACACAGGGTGGATAGATGTACATGTATGTGGGGATGGAAGGATGCATGCACACAGGTTGGATAGATGTACATGTATGTGGGGATGGAAGGATGCATGCACTGAGGTTGGATAGATGTACATGTATGTGGGGATGGAAGGATGCACTTATGTTGGATAGATGTACATGTATGTGGGGATGGAAGGATGCATGCACTGAGGTTGGATAGATGTACATGTATGTGGGGATGGAAGGATGCATGCACTGAGGTTGGATAGATGTACATGTATGTGGGGATGGAAGGATGCATGCACTGAGGTTGGATAGATGTACATGTATGTGGGGATGGAAGGATGCATGCACTGAGGTTGGATAGATGTACATGTATGTGGGGATGGAAGGATGCACTCAGGATGGATAGATGTACATGTATGTGGGGATGGAAGGATGCACTCAGGATGGATAGATGTACATGTATGTGGGGATGGAAGGATGCACTCAGGTTGGATAGATGTACATGTATGTGGGGATGGAAGGATGCACACAGGTTGGATAGATGTACATGTATGTGGGGATGGAAGGATGCACTCAGGTTGGATAGATGTACATGTATGTGGGGATGGAAGGATGCATGCACACAGGTTGGATAGATGTACATGTATGTGGGGATGGAAGGATGCATGCACAGGTTGGATAGATGTACATGTATGTGGGGATGGAAGGATGCATGCACTCAGGTTGGATAGATGTACATGTATGTGGGGATGGAAGGATGCATGCACACAGGTTGGATAGATGTACATGTATGTGGGGATGGAAGGATGCATGCACTCAGGTTGGATAGATGTACATGTATGTGGGGATGGAAGGATGCATGCACACAGGTTGGATAGATGTACATGTATGTGGGGATGGAAGGATGCACTCAGGTTGGATAGATGTACATGTATGTGGGGATGGAAGGATGCATGCACAGGTTGGATAGATGTACATGTATGTGGGGATGGAAGGATGCATGCACACAGGTTGGATAGATGTACATGTATGTGGGGATGGAAGGATGCATGCACACAGGTTGGATAGATGTACATGTATGTGGGGATGGAAGGATGCACACAGGTTGGATAGATGTACATGTATGTGGGGATGGAAGGATGCATGCACACAGGTTGGATAGATGTACATGTATGTGGGGATGGAAGGATGCATGCACTCAGGTTGGATAGATGTACATGTATGTGGGGATGGAAGGATGCACTCAGGTTGGATAGATGTACATGTATGTGGGGATGGAAGGATGCATGCACTCAGGTTGGATAGATGTACATGTATGTGGGGATGGAAGGATGCATGCACTCAGGTTGGATAGATGTACATGTATGTGGGGATGGAAGGATGCATGCACTCAGGTTGGATAGATGTACATGTATGTGGGGATGGAAGGATGCATGCACTCAGGTTGGATAGATGTACATGTATGTGGGGATGGAAGGATGCACTCAGGTTGGATAGATGTACATGTATGTGGGGATGGAAGGATGCACTCAGGTTGGATAGATGTACATGTATGTGGGGATGGAAGGATGCACTCAGGTTGGATAGATGTACATGTATGTGGGGATGGAAGGATGCACACAGGTTGGATAGATGTACATGTATGTGGGGATGGAAGGATGCACTCAGGTTGGATAGATGTACATGTATGTGGGGATGGAAGGATGCATGCACTCAGGTTGGATAGATGTACATGTATGTGGGGATGGAAGGATGCATGCACACAGGTTGGATAGATGTACATGTATGTGGGGATGGAAGGAAGCATGCACTCAGGTTGGATAGATGTACATGTATGTGGGGATGGAAGGATGCACTCAGGTTGGATAGATGTACATGTATGTGGGGATGGAAGGATGCACTCAGGTTGGATAGATGTACATGTATGTGGGGATGGAATGATGCACATGTTGGATAGATGTGCATGTATGTGGGGATGGAAGGATGTATGCACTCAGGTTGGATAGATGTACATGTATGTGGGGATGGAAGGATGCATGCACTCAGGTTGGATAGATGTACATGTATGTGGGGATGGAAGGATGCACTCAGGTTGGATAGATGTACATGTATGTGGGGATGGAAGGATGCACTCAGGTTGGATAGATGTACATGTATGTGGGGATGGAAGGATGCACTCAGGTTGGATAGATGTACATGTATGTGGGGATGGAAGGATGCACTCAGGTTGGATAGATGTACATGTATGTGGGGATGGAAGGATGCACACAGGTTGGATAGATGTACATGTATGTGGGGATGGAAGGATGCACTCAGGTTGGATAGATGTACATGTATGTGGGGATGGAAGGATGCACATCAGGTTGGATAGATGTACATGTATGTGGGGATGGAAGGATGCACTCAGGTTGGATAGATGTACATGTATGTGGGGATGGAAGGATGCACTCAGGTTGGATAGATGTACATGTATGTGGGGATGGAAGGATGCACACAGGTTGGATAGATGTACATGTATGTGGGGATGGAAGGATGCACTCAGGTTGGATAGATGTACATGTATGTGGGGATGGAAGGATGCACTCAGGTTGGATAGATGTACATGTATGTGGGGATGGAAGGATGCACTCAGGTTGGATAGATGTACATGTATGTGGGGATGGAAGGATGCACTCAGGTTGGATAGATGTACATGTATGTGGGGATGGAAGGATGCACTCAGGTTGGATAGATGTACATGTATGTGGGGATGGAAGGATGCACACAGGTTGGATAGATGTACATGTATGTGGGGATGGAAGGATGCACTCAGGTTGGATAGATGTACATGTATGTGGGGATGGAAGGATGCACACAGGTTGGATAGATGTACATGTATGTGGGGATGGAAGGATGCACTCAGGTTGGATAGATGTACATGTATGTGGGGATGGAAGGATGCACTCAGGTTGGATAGATGTACATGTATGTGGGGATGGAAGGATGCATGCACTCAGGTTGGATAGATGTACATGTATGTGGGGATGGAAGGATGCACACAGGTTGGATAGATGTACATGTATGTGGGGATGGAAGGATGCACATGTTGGATAGATGTGCATGTATGTGGGGATGGAAGGATGCACTCAGGTTGGATAGATGTACATGTATGTGGGATGGAAGGATGCACACAGGTTGGATAGATGTACATGTATGTGGGGATGGAAGGATGCACACAGGTTGGATAGATGTACATGTATGTGGGGATGGAAGGATGCACTCAGGTTGGATAGATGTACATGTATGTGGGGATGGAAGGATGCATGCACTCAGGTTGGATAGATGTACATGTATGTGGGGATGGAAGGATGCACTCAGGTTGGATAGATGTACATGTATGTGGGGATGGAAGGATGCACTCAGGTTGGATAGATGTACATGTATGTGGGGATGGAAGGATGCACACAGGTTGGATAGATGTACATGTATGTGGGGATGGAAGGATGCACTCAGGTTGGATAGATGTACATGTATGTGGGGATGGAAGGATGCATGCACTCAGGTTGGATAGATGTACATGTATGTGGGGATGGAAGGATGCACTCAGGTTGGATAGATGTACATGTATGTGGGGATGGAAGGATGCATGCACTCAGGTTGGATAGATGTACATGTATGTGGGGATGGAAGGATGCACTCAGGTTGGATAGATGTACATGTATGTGGGGATGGAAGGATGCACTCAGGTTGGATAGATGTACATGTATGTGGGGATGGAAGGATGCACTCAGGTTGGATAGATGTACATGTATGTGGGGATGGAAGGATGCATGCACTCAGGTTGGATAGATGTACATGTATGTGGGGATGGAAGGATGCACTCAGGTTGGATAGATGTACATGTATGTGGGGATGGAAGGATGCACTCAGGTTGGATAGATGTACATGTATGTGGGGATGGAAGGATGCACATCAGGTTGGATAGATGTACATGTATGTGGGGATGGAAGGATGCACACAGGTTGGATAGATGTACATGTATGTGGGGATGGAAGGATGCACTCAGGTTGGATAGATGTACATGTATGTGGGGATGGAAGGATGCACTCAGGTTGGATAGATGTACATGTATGTGGGGATGGAAGGATGCACTCAGGTTGGATAGATGTACATGTATGTGGGGATGGAAGGATGCACACAGGTTGGATAGATGTACATGTATGTGGGGATGGAAGGATGCATGCACAGGTTGGATAGATGTACATGTATGTGGGGATGGAAGGATGCATGCACTCAGGTTGGATAGATGTACATGTATGTGGGGATGGAAGGATGCACTCAGGTTGGATAGATGTACATGTATGTGGGGATGGAAGGATGCACTCAGGTTGGATAGATGTACATGTATGTGGGGATGGAAGGATGCACTCAGGTTGGATAGATGTACATGTATGTGGGGATGGAAGGATGCACTCAGGTTGGATAGATGTACATGTATGTGGGGATGGAAGGATGCACTCAGGTTGGATAGATGTACATGTATGTGGGGATGGAAGGATGCACACAGGTTGGATAGATGTACATGTATGTGGGGATGGAAGGATGCTCAGGTTGGATAGATGTACATGTATGTGGGGATGGAAGGATGCACACAGGTTGGATAGATGTACATGTATGTGGGGATGGAAGGATGCACACAGGTTGGATAGATGTACATGTATGTGGGGATGGAAGGATGCACTCAGGTTGGATAGATGTACATGTATGTGGGGATGGAAGGATGCACTCAGGTTGGATAGATGTACATGTATGTGGGGATGGAAGGATGCACATCAGGTTGGATAGATGTACATGTATGTGGGGATGGAAGGATGCACACAGGTTGGATAGATGTACATGTATGTGGGGATGGAAGGATGCACTCAGGTTGGATAGATGTACATGTATGTGGGGATGGAAGGATGCATGCACTCAGGTTGGATAGATGTACATGTATGTGGGGATGGAAGGATGCACACAGGTTGGATAGATGTACATGTATGTGGGGATGGAAGGATGCACACAGGTTGGATAGATGTACATGTATGTGGGGATGGAAGGATGCACTCAGGTTGGATAGATGTACATGTATGTGGGGATGGAAGGATGCACTCAGGTTGGATAGATGTACATGTATGTGGGGATGGAAGGATGCACACAGGTTGGATAGATGTACATGTATGTGGGGATGGAAGGATGCATGCACTCAGGTTGGATAGATGTACATGTATGTGGGGATGGAAGGATGCATGCACTCAGGTTGGATAGATGTACATGTATGTGGGGATGGAAGGATGCACTCAGGTTGGATAGATGTACATGTATGTGGGGATGGAAGGATGCATGCACTCAGGTTGGATAGATGTACATGTATGTGGGGATGGAAGGATGCAGCACTCAGGTTGGATAGATGTACATGTATGTGGGGATGGAAGGATGCATGCACTCAGGTTGGATAGATGTACATGTATGTGGGGATGGAAGGATGCATGCACTCAGGTTGGATAGATGTACATGTATGTGGGGATGGAAGGATGCACTCAGGTTGGATAGATGTACATGTATGTGGGGATGGAAGGATGCACTCAGGTTGGATAGATGTACATGTATGTGGGGATGGAAGGATGCACTCAGGTTGGATAGATGTACATGTATGTGGGGATGGAAGGATGCACACAGGTTGGATAGATGTACATGTATGTGGGGATGGAAGGATGCACTCAGGTTGGATAGATGTACATGTATGTGGGGATGGAAGGATGCATGCACACAGGTTGGATAGATGTACATGTATGTGGGGATGGAAGGATGCACACAGGTTGGATAGATGTACATGTATGTGGGGATGGAAGGATGCATGCACTCAGGTTGGATAGATGTACATGTATGTGGGGATGGAAGGATGCATGCACAGGTTGGATAGATGTACATGTATGTGGGGATGGAAGGATGCATGCACTCAGGTTGGATAGATGTACATGTATGTGGGGATGGAAGGATGCATGCACAGGTTGGATAGATGTACATGTATGTGGGGATGGAAGGATGCACTCAGGTTGGATAGATGTACATGTATGTGGGGATGGAAGGATGCATGCACACAGGTTGGATAGATGTACATGTATGTGGGGATGGAAGGATGCACACAGGTTGGATAGATGTACATGTATGTGGGGATGGAAGGATGCATGCACTCAGGTTGGATAGATGTACATGTATGTGGGGATGGAAGGATGCACACAGGTTGGATAGATGTACATGTATGTGGGGATGGAAGGATGCATGCACTCAGGTTGGATAGATGTACATGTATGTGGGGATGGAAGGATGCATGCACACAGGTTGGATAGATGTACATGTATGTGGGGATGGAAGGATGCATGCACTCAGGTTGGATAGATGTACATGTATGTGGGGATGGAAGGATGCACTCAGGTTGGATAGATGTACATGTATGTGGGGATGGAAGGATGCACTCAGGTTGGATAGATGTACATGTATGTGGGGATGGAAGGATGCACACAGGTTGGATAGATGTACATGTATGTGGGGATGGAAGGATGCATGCACTCAGGTTGGATAGATGTACATGTATGTGGGGATGGAAGGATGCATGCACTCAGGTTGGATAGATGTACATGTATGTGGGGATGGAAGGATGCACTCAGGTTGGATAGATGTACATGTATGTGGGGATGGAAGGATGCACACAGGTTGGATAGATGTACATGTATGTGGGGATGGAAGGATGCACACAGGTTGGATAGATGTACATGTATGTGGGGATGGAAGGATGCACACAGGTTGGATAGATGTACATGTATGTGGGGATGGAAGGATGCATGCACACAGGTTGGATAGATGTACATGTATGTGGGGATGGAAGGATGCACACAGGTTGGATAGATGTACATGTATGTGGGGATGGAAGGATGCACTCAGGTTGGATAGATGTACATGTATGTGGGGATGGAAGGATGCACACAGGTTGGATAGATGTACATGTATGTGGGGATGGAAGGATGCACACAGGTTGGATAGATGTACATGTATGTGGGGATGGAAGGATGCATGCACTCAGGTTGGATAGATGTACATGTATGTGGGGATGGAAGGATGCACACAGGTTGGATAGATGTACATGTATGTGGGGATGGAAGGATGCACTCATGTTGGATAGATGTACATGTATGTGGGGATGGAAGGATGCACACAGGTTGGATAGATGTACATGTATGTGGGGATGGAAGGATGCACACAGGTTGGATAGATGTACATGTATGTGGGGATGGAAGGATGCACTCAGGTTGGATAGATGTACATGTATGTGGGGATGGAAGGATGCATGCACAGGTTGGATAGATGTACATGTATGTGGGGATGGAAGGATGCATGCACTCAGGTTGGATAGATGTACATGTATGTGGGGATGGAAGGATGCACTCAGGTTGGATAGATGTACATGTATGTGGGGATGGAAGGATGCATGCACAGGTTGGATAGATGTACATGTATGTGGGGATGGAAGGATGCACTCAGGTTGGATAGATGTACATGTATGTGGGGATGGAAGGATGCACACAGGTTGGATAGATGTACATGTATGTGGGGATGGAAGGATGCACACAGGTTGGATAGATGTACATGTATGTGGGGATGGAAGGATGCACTCATGTTGGATAGATGTACATGTATGTGGGGATGGAAGGATGCATGCACTCAGGTTGGATAGATGTACATGTATGTGGGGATGGAAGGATGCACTTATATTGGATAGATGTACATGTATGTGGGGATGGAAGGATGCATGCACACAGGTTGGATAGATGTACATGTATGTGGGAATGGAAGGATGCACTCAGGTTGGATAGATGTACATGTATGTGGGATGGAAGGATGC